>PVJH01002131.1:0-178722 GCA_004026705.1 Nesogale talazaci
TTTTTTCTTCACTCATGGAGTGACTGAAGTTAATGAAGGCCAATACCACTACATCCAATTGGAGCCTCTAGCTGAGTTTCTGAGAATCAAAAGTCAGATAATGACATGAGAGACTCAGGACAAAGAGCTCATTGCCAAAATGGTCCTTCGTATTCAATGTAGGTAACAACTTTAAGGAAACACTCCTGATCAAATTATCTGATTGAATCATATCTTGGAAGTAACTCCATCACCTCACAAATGTGGGATAGAGACATGATAACAAAATTGCTTAATCATATCATTACAAAACTGCCATGTTGAGAAAGGTAATATAAACCTAATTATTACACAAGGTAATTGAGGAAATATATTTACTAATTGGATAAAATAAAGAAAGAAGAAGAAAACAAAGAAGAAGAAGAAGAAGAAGAAGAAGAAGAAGAAGAAGAAGAAGAAGAAGAAGAAGAAGAAGAAGAAAACAAAGAATCAGAAGAAAATGAAGAAGAAGACCTTCAACAAGGTGAATGGACACTGATGTATTCATGGACTCAGGATGATCAACGCTGTGGCTGCATCCATAGACTCAGGAATAGGAACAATTGTGAGCCTGGCTTGTGACCAGGAAGTGTTTTGTTAAGATGGGCACATGGTCATTATGAGTTAGATTCAACTTGATGGCACTGCATAGCAGCATTGATTGACTTCACCCTCTGATGAGATAAAAACATCTTGACTTGGAAAAGTATAGTTTTCTTTTAATAGAAAGTAGAATTTCAAAATTGGCATATTTAGTTTGATCATGTTGTATTAAATTTTATTTTTTGTTAAATTTCATTGTAAACATATACTTTATAATATCTTCCAATGTATGAGATCATAACAGTGACCTAAGAACCCAGGACCAATTTAGTTTAATTATACTCTTCTGGTGCTTTTCTTTGCTAGACATACAGCTAGTATTTAAAATTGAAGCCAGAGTACAGTAGAACTGTACATGCAATTTTCAGGGGAAACTTGTTTTATCCAGTTCTATGCCAATAAGATATCATAATATTTTGTTGAAGTATGAATTTATTTCAAATTCACCCTTCCAGTGTATTTTTTTCATCAATTTACCCAAACATATTTTTATGTAAGAAAGAACTCAGGAGTAAACAATCATTAGAAAGTGATCATTAAACTTGCAAAGGAGTTGTTGATATATGATCCAAGGAACTGAAAGAAGTTTAAAGCACTGGGATGAAGTGTAAGGACACAAAAGTTTTGCTGTCCTGAATATTTGTACAATTTAGTTTTACTTTAAATGGATCATGGGGAGGGGGAAATTAATGTAATACAATTCGTTGGGATTGGAAATTAATTCTGACAGTGCACAGAGTTTTGCTGTTTCTCACTATGAAAAAAAGGTAAGATCATCTTCCATTTGAAGGCAGTACTACACCCTTGTACAGTGGTGCTTATTTTTAGCTATAAGTTTCAATCACCTAGAGAGCTTTAAAACAACTGACATTTTATTCATAGTCTCCAAATCTTGACTTTAATTGATATGTATTCTCTCTTTGGTATCAACTTAAAAAACATTCCAGGTAATTCTAAGGTACTATCAAGATTAATAATTAGTGCCATTAGAAGCTAAGAAAAGGTTTAAAAATACTTTCCATTAAAAGAAATTGGACTATATGTGACATAAGATTTTCCATATAGTAAGGGCCCACATGAGATTGAATGTATATAGAATCTGTAATACTAATATCCAGCAAAAATGATAAAACTTACACACAATATTGAGGCATTTGGGAATCTGTGGGTTGAGCAAAGAGTTAATATGTGCAGCTGCGAACCAGAACACTGGAGGTTTAAATAGGAAGGGATATATTTTGGAAGAGAGGTATGGTAATCTAATAACAAAGTTCAGCTTTTGAAAATCCTGCTTTGACAAATGTCAGGTTATTATTAGTGAGAAATAATTCAACATGGATATTGTAACATATAGACAAAAATATCTATTAGGTTAATATATTTATTGCACTTGGAATTTAAATTATGAACCAAATATCCATATGCCTAAGGTAAAAGTTACCCCCTGGGTTATCCTATGATATCTCCTTGATGATGTACAAAGACAATATTTTTTTTCAAAGATAAGTTTCAAAGTAAGATTCCAGTGCATACATGCAGCGATATATTCCAAACAAAGGATGGTTAGATAGGTTTCTGTGGTCAGTGAATTCCTATATGTGTTATTCCAGGTAAACTAGAGAAACACGTTTCATAGACACACATATGGATATAAGGAAAAGGTTTATATACAAGAGGAATGCGAAAGCATCCCAGCCCAGTCCAGTTCAAAGTCATATGTCTGATATTAACCCATATGCCTGATATTAGTCTATAAAGTCGTCTTCTGACTCACGAAGTCATAGGCAAGTGGGTGCAGAATCTTGGCGCCAACTGGGGTCTCCCCAGGGCTCCTCGCTTCCAGGGCTCAGGGTCCATCAACAGCATCCAGTGGTGGTAGAGGCAACTCAGTTCTAGCATGGATCCCCATGGCTTCTCCAGCTTCAGAGGTCTGGTTCCATCAGGATGCTGCCATCTTGTCTTGTCCATAGTTCGTTGTCTCGCTGATTAACTACCAACAACTGGGGAGATAGCTTTTCATCTCCATGAGGGAAATATCGGGAGATTTCCCTGAAGTCTCAGGTGAAAGCCAAGCCCACATGGAAGCCTCATTGGCTACTCAATGGCTATCTCCAGATTAACAGGCTAGACCCCACCCTTACATCTCAATCATGAAATTAACAAAAGCACATGACCACCACGCTATAGAAACAAGCTTTCTCCATATTACACTTACCATAGTCTCATAAGGTCATCTTACTCTCATTATGGTGCCTTTAAAGAAAAGAAAACTCTTTGTGCCATGGAGGAAAGAAAAAGCTATTTTGAAGCCAGGACTAATATCAAAATTTTTATCAAAGCTCAGGTGGATTTTTTCTTAAATAATCGAAACTTTACAACAAGTTACGCCCATGATTCACCACATAAAATGAGATGCAAGGAAATAACTAGTCAAATGGACTAATGGACCACATAAGCATCAACCTCCACAAGCCCAAGAACAGAAATATTTGATGGTTCTAGGATATTAGTATCAGTTGTTCTGAAAAGAATTATATTTGGTGGTCTTCCATAGAGTGAAAGAAAATATGTAATAAAACTTAAAGTCATAAACAAGATATTAGACTATGGCCTTTAACTACCTTTTGCAGTCTGGATTGGAATCCACCTTCCTGGTGGCCCCATTTCCAGCTAAAACATAGGCTTATAGGGGAAACAATAACACTAGGGAGGTACGTACTCCTTAGAATAATCAATCATTTTTGAACCCAAGTGCAACATTTTACCCAACGAGAACATTTATTAGGTTGGGAAAGATGAAGGAATGGAAATGGGAGAAAAAATGAGGAAGTGTAATAAGAGATATTGCATTGTGGGGAATAAATCAATGACAATGAAACAATGAGTATGAATTATTGAGTAAAAAAATGATTTCTCTGTAGTCACCCATTATTACATTATAAAGCTAAAAAACAGGCAATATGGCATTATTTCAGAGAAGTATGGCCACCAATCTCAATGATTATAAAGAAAATATCACTGAGGGTGAAGAACTGGTGAAAGGAAACTATGGAATTACCATTGCTCTGATAGCCACTTAAGCTGGCATTTCATTTGATTTGATATTTTCTATTTTAAGACATCTTGATCTCTGGAGACTTCTGGCTCAATTGATGCCAAAATAGTTGCATAAATATCAGCTGGCTCTGATATTGGTTCCAGAGAGGACAACAGGGACACATTGGACAGTGTACAGTATGAAAAAGTAATAACAATTTGTAAATCATTAAGGGTTCTAAGGGAGAGGGGAGGTTAGAGAAATACGGGGAGTTGGTACTTAGGGTCTAAGTGGAGGGAGGATGTTTTGAGAATGATGATGGCAACAAGTTTGCAAATGTGGTCTGCATACAATTGACTTGTATTTTGATCGTGATGGGTGTTGTATGAACCCCCACTAAAATGATTTATGAACAAAGGTGGGAGGGAGGGAAAAAAAGAAAAAGCTGCATGTCAAAGAAAATCTGATGTTAATGATTTGCATAGAACAAAGCTTCCAGGACTTTCACCTGCTTATGAGGCATGACTCAAAATGATAAACAGTCATAAACATCCATGAGTACTTAGAACATAGAATGCATGATATATCAGTCTTTTATGCAAAATGGAAAAGAATGAAGATTATCATATGGGAAAAAAATCTTAAGTATAACTTTGGGATTTACCAATACCATTCACTGAGCAAGGTCTAATTTAAAAAGTGACTGCCAAGTGGTTCTACTGGGCCAGTTGAGTTTGAGAGGGAAAGGTCAACTCCAAAGGTTATACAGTTGCATCAAGGATTCCAAAAAGTTAATCTTGAAAGATAGTTGAAGGATACAAAGTAATCACAGCGGTTGAAAACGGCATTGATAAGAAAAGGGGCAGGAACTTTTAGAAGAAGATGGCTCTTCTCATCGGGCAGTTTATAGTTCAGTGATAATTTTACTCTTCAAGGATATTAGCACTGTCCTACAATAAATTTGTTGGAAAATCTTCCTCAATCCACCTTAAATCCAAACTCTTTCCTTTCACATTTCTTTTTGTTCCCTAAACTCAAAGAGCATTTAAAAAGAACATGATCTGAGTTTCTCAAAGAAAATTCAGCTGTGGTTCAGAAATGGGAGCACCCACAGGGAAAGAATTCTGCTGGAAAGAGTGAGAGAAATTGAAACAAGACCTACAGCAGTATATAAACATATTTAAGATATATCAAGAAACAATAGCTTTCTAATTTTGCTTAATAAAATTTCTGTAATTTTGTAATAATACTTTCTGAAGCACTCTTGTAAACTCATCCATTTTACCTAGCCCATGTAAGTCTCTACATGAACTATAATCTATCCTTGCCACAGGGACTTTAGGAATAAGGGCAAAAATAAAATGGCAATAAGATTCTAATTCCAAACTTTCTGATATGACTTTGTTTGTGGGTACAATTTTTGAATCAGAAATAAAAACAAGATATCCATTATATTAAAAAATATATCTTCTAGACACTTTTGTCTTTGACTACACTTCTCAGAGAACCATTGCTACATATTAAATATCTCAAATATGTCATTGAAACCTTCATAGGTCCTGAAAATACATGCTTTGCATATTTAAGCTGTTATCAAGGGAGAAAGAATTATAAATCTCTTGATGACATACATGAGTTATATTATAAACAGTAAATATATAGAGATGAATGATATAGATTAGATTTACAGGAGAGATATAGATATTGGTATATCTTCCTGGAACTAATAATATCTTACATTTGCTTTTATCCCAACCAGATTGATAAATTAAAAATAAAGCAAACTAAAATTAAAATCTAGCATTAATAAGATTAAAGAGAGCATGATGAAATAATTCATTATGTTATTTTACTGATTACAAATGCCACTTGATGTGTTTGTAGGTACCTTCTAGTGGATCTTACTCAGTATGACCTTATGCACAACAAAATGTACCCTCGCTGACCTCCATGGTTACCATAATTATTTTGATGCTTTAATCCATTGTGGGATCTGCTCTGTCAAACTTCTTTTTTGCTGTGTTTCCCTCTTTTTTACTGACCTTCTCCATTACCAAGTATTTTTATATCCTTTTCCAGGGACTAATCTCTTCTGATAACATGCCAAATTTACCCTTAGGTAAATTGTGTCCAAGGCCACATTCTTCTTCACATAGTCCAGTTCCTTTATTGTATGCTTAGCACTTTGATTGAATAGATATGGCAAAGGATATCACCCTGACACACACGACTGTCTTAATTTTAAACCTCTCAGTGTTCAGTTGTTCTCTTTGAATGGACCTTCTCATCGGTCAGTTTCTAGTTCAGTGATGGTTTGCAGGTGGCTCTGATACTGGAAGTTACACCACTGGCATTTCAAATATAAGGAGGTGTTATAATTCGGAGTGAACATAATTCGGAGAGTTATTGGTAAATGAAGAACTGTCTACACAAAAGTAAGAGGCAATCAATTTCTGAAAATCTTGCCATTAAAAACCTTACGAGAAGTAGCCATTCATCCTGTCAGTATAGGAGGTCTGCTATTAGTATTATTATTAAATGGGTCATGAAACCATAGTGCAGAGTTGCAATATAGCCATTGTGAAACAGTAGAATATATTACCTTTTTGGTTGTAACTGAATAGAAATTTATGTGTTTTTTTTTATGAACTTGGAATTAAAAGCATACCCCTTTTGGCACTTATTTTAGAAGTGATGGTAGAATTAGGCCCCTAAGAAAAACATTAAGTGAGTCATTACACCTAAATTCTCAAAGTTCAGTAGCAGCAGTACTTTACCTATACAAGGGATCCTTGTTCATGACTTTTTCTATATTTCAGCATTTTCTAAAACACTCTGGAATATTTTCGTTTTGCAGTGCTTTTTAAAATCAGTTCTGCTATTCTGTGTAGGATCAACAGATATGGCATCAGACACCGTTTATTTCTATTACAGTCTTGGTTTTAACACCAGGAATGACTTTGAATCCCACAAAGGTCTACAGCATTGTTAGCTTTCTAAACGTTGAAAAGCATATTTTTTCAAGGTAATAATCCAAGTCTGTGAAGTGAATTTGAATTCACAGTGTCCCTGTGGGACAGAAAAGAACTGCTCCATGGGGTTCCGATGAATGTACATATCTTGGGATCCAGCTTGTCATGTGTTTCTCCCACAGAGTAACTGGTCGGCTAAAACTGCTGATCTTTGGTTAGGAGTCACGTTGCTTAAGCACTGCACCACCAACGCTCCTGTAAATGTAATAGGTGTCAGAAATCCACAGCTTTTAAACAAAAGAAAGCTTAGAAGATTATGCCAGAATGAAAAGTTAATTACCTAGTAGCTCAATGAAACGTTAAATGCAGGAACAGAAAATGAATTTAATAAAAGACCATTATTATTATTTTATTCTTAAATTGGCTGCAAATTTAATGCTAGGATTGCTAAAGCAAGAGGTGGTTATGCTAGCTAAGCTCCACTACATCTAATTTAGACATATCGCACATCTCAGCAGTTAAGACTATCATTCAACTACCTTCATAAAAAACATTTTATGAGTAAAATTCATTTTAAAACTATGAAATGTTAAAAACATTTCAAAATCACATAATTATATTGGGCATAAGTGGGTTTGCACCCTTACTAAACTATAACCATTGGCAGAACCTCATTGGTAATATCTGCCTACCAGAGTTATTATAACATGGTGGGTAGCTTTATGAAATGTTCAAACCTATTCATGAAAGCTTCTATCTAATAAAATGTAGAATAAACTTTGTGAAATAGAAGGTACATGTCGCTCATTTTATATCAAATTATCCATTAGCAAGAGGATTGGCAATACACAGAAAATTAAATCTGCTAAAAGTCAGATACACTATGTAATACCCCTTAACATAGAAATGAATAGAAAGAAATAAGCTAAAAAGCAAGATACTGAAGAGAGGTGCTTCCATTCTTTTTGAAATGTCAGTGGTCTTGCATAATCCTTCATCTCCTCTGATATGATACTGGAATTTTGAAGTTTCTAAATCATTTTAATGTTAATTACAGCCCTCTGTGTGGCTATAAGGAGAAAATGTGAACTTTTCTTAAAATAGTTTCCTATTATTATATTTCAATAAGCTTAATAATCTATGATAGACTGTAGGTGTACCGCTTAAAAACACCAGGGTGAATACACTCCGTTTCACAGTTGTTTCCCAATACCACCTTTTGCATTGCTTTACATTTTCAGGAATTCTGGATGTGATGTCTTGGTGCTGGGGTCTATTGGAGCTGATTATTGGAGGTCAAACTTCTAGGGCCTCTACTCTACTTCTGTGAAGATTTACAATCTCAGGGCTGAGCCCCGGTGGCTTAGTGTTTTAGTGCGGGACTGCGGCCCACTGGCTTGGGGGTTCAAATCCAGCAGCAGCTCTCCAGGAGCAGGGCTGGGCCTCCCACACCCTCCAGAGGGCAGTGATGCCCCCCCCCCAAAAAAAAGATTTACAATCTTAGAACCCCACATGGGACAGCTCTCTTCTGTCCTTAGTGGGTGTCTATGAGGCCAGATTAATTTAGGGCACTACGTCTGGAGTACCGCTATTTCATGACACTCTGATCATTTACTACTGTAGAGTCTCAAAGCAACCCATTTAGATTCCAGACCTTCTCCCATCTTATACATTTAGCACATTTTCAGGACACAATCTTGATCTTTCCGGTCACTTTTTATTTTATACACCTATCTCTAAACCTCCATCAAGTTCCTTTGGAATTAATTGCATGATACGTATCAATGATCTATCCACAGTCAGGTATGGAATCGGTATTATGCAAAACAAAATTGAAAAGTAGAAAGATATGATTATAATATTGTGTCTCTAAAAACAGAAATTCTCAGAGATCTATGAGAGTGCCAGTGCTTAGTAGAGAGAAATTTTAAGAAAATGAAAGGTAAACATTTTGGGGTGTGTACATGCTCTTGAAAAATATACTGAATTTCTTTGAGCCTGAGTTTTTGTATCATTTGAGACAATAATAATGCTAAATTCCTAAATTAAAATCAATATTAAATAAGAAAATATAAGTAAAGCACTTAGCCAACAATAGTACATTTTCTGCACTTTGGTGTTAAAGTTTAAATTATTCAAATACACTTGCATATAGACACACTAGTTTTCTCTCTTTTATTGTGCCAATCAAACATACACTGAGAACATTTACATACCCATTGTGTGACCATGGGAAGACAAAATTCCACAAAACCTCACAGATTAGAATACAAATAAATGATGGATTTTCAGATAGAGCATGCAGAGAACATGGGAAATGAGACTGTATATAACTGTAATTGTCTAACTGGATATAGAGAGGGCAGAGTCCCAGAAAAAACCCAGAATGGTACTGGGTGGAGCAGAGATTTTGTAATATGCATTTGTTTCCCTGCTAGGCAAGCATCAAGCATCTTTTTTTCCAGACGAATGCACCCAGTGGCATCCCCTGGGAAGATTCTCTCTGGTCACAATGTAATGTTTTTGTAAAAGCAGTTTTTTGAGACCCTCGTTTTTTATGATGACTGATTTAAGAGAGCAGTGTGTGGCTGTGAAATTTTGTTTCTTGCAAGGGAAAAGTGCCACATAAACTGCTGTGATACTGAACACAGCCAACAAGGACAGTGGTAGGGAAGAACTCAATTGTATGAGTGTGACTTTTTTTTTCGCATCAAAAATGGTGAAATGGCAATTGATGCAGAAATTCATTCTGGACACCTGCCAACTTCCTAAATGAAGGAAATGAAAATGCTGACTCATAGTGCATTTGGAGTGTGTTCTACCAGGTCAGATTGTTAATCAAGCTTTCACTTCGACATCCTCAAAAAATAGTGTGCCAGTGTGTGACCAAAAAAGTGTCCTGTTTTTTGGTTGTACCACCATGACAATGCACCTGCTCACACAACCATTTCAGTAATCCAGTTTGGGACAAAAAATAGCATGCCTCTCTTGCCCCACACACCCAACCTCGCCTCACCTACTCCATGCAACTTCTTTTTGTATCCAAGAATGAACTGGAAAATGAAAGCACAGTGATTTGAAGATGTAGAAAAGGTGAAGAAGAAATAACAGAGGCATTGGCAGCCATCCAAACAGATGAGTTTCGGAAATGTTTCCAAGATTAGAATTGCAGATTTGATAAATGTATTAAGTAGTATAATAGAGAATACTGGAAAGTGGTAGGTAGTTTTGTAAAAAAAAAATACTTATATGCATAACTTTGAAAAAAATCCGGTTTTTTTGGCATACCCACCCATAGAAACATATCCCTGGATGTGCCCATCTGCTTCAGAAGCAAGTCTGCAAAAACTGTGATAAGACCACATATTTAATACATGGAGCTGATCCATTCTTGGATAGTGGTTATGAGCATGGGCAGGATACTGGTGTCAAAGTTTGGAACTCGTAGATGCCTGAATCATTGGAGTTAAACACTGGCATGGCAACAGTTTCTCATGATAACAATCTGGGAAATTCCTCCTGGGTGTCCTTGCAGGGAAAAAGGAGATGACAGCATAGAGAAAACCTGCAAAGTCTTTCTTCAAAATAAAGGTCCAATTGAAACAGCAGCTCCTGTAGTGAAATATTAAGACAGTTCAATTTAAAGCAGATGTGTCACTCAGAAGCTTATGAAGACTTTAGAGGGTGTGTTAATAGATCATCTCAAGACATAGGGCAACCATAGAGATTTTTTATGAACAACGTGAAAGAAAATGGAAAACTTCTCAGTGAGAAAAAGGCCAGGAATGTTGCATGGAGAGTTTTTTTTCCCCCGTTCCTTCACAACAGTACACCTGCTCATTTTTCAAGTGCAGCAAGGAAGGAGTTCATGAAGAAGTTTTATCCCATACTTTAAAGGCTCAATGTCACCCCAGCCAGAGTTCTATTTGTTCTCAGAACACAAGCAGCATTTACAAGGAACGTGATATGAGTCTCTTGAGGATGTTAACACTGCTGTCCTGACATGCTGAAGTGAAGAGTGAGGGATTCCTCAGGGAAAAATGTGAGAATTGGAATGAGCACAAGCAGAAATGCACACACTTAGATTGAGCATCTTTTGAGAAAGAGCAGCTACACATGCTGATATTTTTGTCTAGTAAACAAAAATGATATCAAAGAGATACATCTTGACTTACCGTCAAGTTGATAACTCAAACTTACTGTCATCGAATGATGCCTACTCATAGGACAAGCTAGAACAACCTCATCTGCTTCCCAGATTGCACCTTTATTGGACTAGAAAGTCCAGGCTCAAAAAAAAAAAGTCCAGGCTCTTGGCATTCCCCTGTGGAGAAGCTGGAGGCTTCCAACATCTGAGCTTGCAGTTTGCAGCCTAAATGGATATGGATACCCTTATAATTTTAACCAAAATGCAAAAGCAATTCAATATCAGAAACAGTGCTAGAATCATTGGGCATCTAAATACCACTACTACTAAATTGAAAGTAGGCACATATCTCATGATTTACATAAAGAGTAAAGCGAACTAGATCATAGAACTAAAATGTATCAGTATAACACGTAGATGAAAATTTTAGTGACTTTAAAATTTCTCATCAGTTGCTAGATAAAACATAGGAGTACACACTCTTGAAAAGAATATTGAGAGGTCGAATTTCATATAAATGTTCTCTGAAAAATTATTTGGAAAATATGTTCAAGTGCTATATATGATAAAGGATTTATGATATTGCTAAAATGTAACAATAAGTAAACAAAAAACTCAGTTACCAATGTCTGGAAGATCAGCATATCACTATAAAAATATTAATCATTTGACAAATGTTTTTTTTTTTGTTAGCTGCCATCCAGTCAGTTCTGACCGCACCACTCCCATGCAGAGCAGAACAAACCACTGCTCAGTCCTGCCCCATCCTCACAACTGTCCCTGTGTGTGAAGCCCAAGTTAGAGCTGCTTTGCCAATTCCTTAAGGGCCTTCCTCTTTTTTGTTGTCCCTCTGCTTCATCAAGCTTGATGTCTTTCTTTAGGGATTTGCCTTTCTGGATAATGCATCTAAATTATATAAGATAAATTCTACCATCATCATCACAAAGAGAAGTCTGGCTTTACTTCTCTTGTTGGCCCTTTTGGCAGTCCATGGTTCTTTCAATATTCTTCTCCAGCACCACAATTCAAATGCATTGACCCTTCTTCAGGTTTCCTTCCTCCAACACCTAACTTTCTTAAACATACGATGCAGATAAGTTATGATGACTTGAGGCAGACACACCTTAGTCTCAAACTAGCATCCTTGCTTTACAACATGCTGAAGAGGTCTTGTGCCACGTATTTACCTAATGCAACATGTCTTTTGACTGCTGCTTCCATGAGCATTGCATATCCAAGAAAGGCAAAATCTTTGAGAACTTCAATTTTTTCTCTACTTATCTTGATCATACATGTTGGCCCAGTTGTGACAATTTGGTCTTCTTTACCTCAAGTTGTAACCTATTGTGAAGGCCAAAGTCATTGATCTTCATCAGCAAGTACTTCCAGCCCTCCTCCCTTTCAGCAATGTCAATGGTTGTTCATAAGCCTTTCCCTCTTTTCATGCATAAGTGCCACAAGAGCACAATGAAATGTTCTGGATTTCCTATTTTTCTCAAGGTTATGTACCCTTACTTATAATCTGTATAATCCAATGCTTTGGCATAGTAAATAACACACAAATAGACACATTTCTGTTTATACTCAAGATCTGACAAAAGCTATTACATCTCTTATGTCATGTCCTCTTCTGAGTAACACTTGAAACTGGCAGCTTCTTGTCAATACTCTGCTGTAACTATTGCTGGATAATCTTGAAGAAAAATTTATTTGCACATAATATTACTTATATGGTTCTATGAGTTAAATATTCTGTTGGGCTCTCTTTCTTTGGAGAAGGCAGAAGTATGTATGTATATTTTCCAGTCAGAAGGCCAAATAGCTGTTTTCCAAATTTCCTCACAAAACAAGTGGATTAGTTCTTTCAGTGCTTCATTGGCTTTTTGCAACATATCTATTGATATTCCATCAATTCTGGGAGACTTGCTTTTGGCTAATACTTTCAGTGCAGCTTGAACTTCTTTCATTCCCATTGTTTCTTTTTCCTAAACTACTTCTTGAAAGGCTTGAATGTCAACTAGTTCTTTTTGGTACAGTGACTCCATGTTCTTTCTATTTTCTTTTGATGCCTCCTACATCATTCAATGTTTTGCCTGTAGAATCTTTCAATATCGCAACTAGAGGCTTGAATTTTTTCTTGATTTCTTTCAGTATAAGATATGCTGACCATGATTTTCCTTTTTTGGGTTTTCTTACACTAGGTATTTAAATGTTTCACTATACTACTTTATTTTTCTTTTGAACGTGTCTTCTGAAAGTTTCTGTTCAGTTCTTCAACTTCCATTTACTTTAGCTACTCATCCATAAAGAGCAAGTTTCAAAGTCTCTTCTCACATCCACTTTGATTTTTCCTCTCCTGCTTTTTAAAAAAAAAAAAATTCTAATGACCTTTTGCTTTCTTCATGAATGATGTTTTTGATGTACTCCCAGCAGCTCAGCAGGTCTTCTTTCATTAGTGTTTAATGCATTAAATCTGTTCTTGAAATGTTCTTGAAACTCAGGTGGAATAGGCTGAAGATTATATTGTTTTTTCTCTGGGAATTGTTATTATTGTCCTCAACCACAGCCTAAACTTACATATAAACAACTTAAACTTTCAGATTCTGACCTGGGTTCAGAATTCTTAAATCTACATACCACCAGTAGGGGTTGGTGCTTGGAATCGAATAATACTTTATTGGATTTCTTTGAAGGCATATAAATATGATCCTATCACAGATAGCATTGTATTTCAAGTTAGATCTTGAAATGTCCTTTTCGACAATGAATCCTCATCCATGATTCCTCTTTATTGGACCATTCTTAGCATAGCAATCCATATACTTTTCTGATTTAAAATTGTCAATACCAGTCCATTTCAATTCCCTTATATCTAAGATGTCCACCTTTAGGTTTTCCATTTGAATTTTATGTCTTACAAATTTACTAGATTCATGCAGTTTACATTCCACTTTCTGAAAATTCTTAAACATTTCAGGTATTTCTTCTTGAGTCATGCCCCATCAGCAAATGAAGATCTCCAACTCTGAACTACCCTAAGTCTCATTGCATGGGCTTCTCCATTGTCCACTCGACTTTCAGAAATCAGCTCCTACTCAGACATGACTCACAGGCAAGGGGCCCATCTCTGGCTCCATTTCAGAAAATATTTGGTTTCACTTCACTGGGCCTTCAGTATCTGACAATGTCTCAATGCTTGTTTCCCAGTAGCTGCTTCCTCTGAAGTGGGCATCCAAGTCTTCTTTATGCTGTTCTCTGCCTTGAAGATCTGTTGAAACCTGTTTGCTTTTGTTGAGCCAGCTGGCATTGGAAATACCAGTGACGTAACTTCCAACATCAAAGCAACACACACTCTACCATGGTTTGAGAAACTGACAGACAAGTGGTGTTATTTGACAAATAAGCTTATGAACAGATCCTCAGTACCACATACCATTAAAAAAAATAAAAGTTGTCATTGAGCTCAATCCTATTTATGTAACTTCTTGTGTGTCAGCGTACAACTGGGTATGTTGCATAATGCCTTTTCTTTTTTTCTGATAGTGGAGCTATAGGCCTTCATTCTGAAGTAGTTCAGTCATATATCTTTGAGTTAGTAATCACATACATTAACTGCTTGCACTACACAGGGAATTGAAAATCGAAACAATTATATACAACTACATACCTATCAGAATAAGTAGAACTTTAAAATGTACCAGTACCAATGCCATGTGAAGATACGGAGCATCAAGAACTCCCTTGATGGTGGAATCCTTGTTGGTGGGAACACAAAATAGTAAATAACTTTGAGAGACAGAGTGACAGCCTTTTATATAAATAACAATCCAACTCCAGCCAAGGACATCCATAAGGGACATCCCTTGTGAAGCTAAACTTACAAGCAGTTATGAAGCCCTTAACTGCTACCTAGAAGGTGACTGATTCCATGAGTTCATTTCACAGGAGAAAAATATGACTGTTCCAAGGATTTATAGCTTGGAAGCCATATGTGTTAGTTCGGGTAGACTAGAGAAAGATATTAATAAACATGCATGTGGATATAAGGGAAATGTTTATTTATGAGGAATGGAACATTGAGAAAGCATCTCAACCCAGTTCAGTCCAAGGTCACAAGTCCAATTTTAGCCCATGTGTCTGATACCAGTCCATAAAGTCTCCTTCTAACTCTCAAAAGCACAGACCACTGGGTGCAGAGTCTTGTGTATCCAGCAGCAGTAGAAACATCCTGGCACTGGCAGGGGTTCCCCATGACTTCACGTTTCCAGGTCTCAGGGTCCATCAGCAGTGTCCTTTGGCGGTAGAAGCACCTCAGCACTGGCAGGAATCTCTCTGTGGTTTCTCTGGCCTCAGAGGTCTGGTTCTATCATGGCAAGCACATGTGGTATTTCCTCCAGCTCAGCCAGGTACCAGGACCAAGGATTGATCAGTATGCTTTCATCTCATCCTGTCAGTAGACCGGCTCCAAGAGACTGAATCAAGTCTCTCCTCTCCAACTGGGAAATACCTGAGACTTCGCAGAAATCTCCGGAGAAAATCATGCCCACACAGAGACCTCATTGGCTTTCCCCGGATTAATAGGCCAGACTCTATCCCTAGACTCCCAATCCTGAGATAGCTTCTGCTTAGTTCTGTAGGCTTGCAATGAGTCTGAATTGACTCTATGGCAATGGTTTGATTTTGGTTGATGGAACACCAAGGGATATCTAGCACTATCAGCAAAGCATTATTCTCATTGGGCACAGAGGCTTTGCATTGAACTTCCAGCCTCTGAAATTGTGAGCCAATAAAGTTAACTCTTTAAAACCACCCACTGTGGTATTTGTCTGTGGGTTTTGTTTTTTTGTTTTTTATCAGTCTGGAAAACTAAGGCATCTGCATATACATAGAATGATAAATATTTGTTCAAGCTCTGTTGTTTAAGGTCTAAAAATCAATAAAGCCCATGCAGCGAAGGGTTTCTTACATTAATCTATTTTTTCAAGTTCATTTAAGTGAAAAAGCAAATACCAAACAGGTTGTCCTATATCTGGAACAAAAAGGCTTACTAGTTCAGGCTTTCCCCAAAACCATTTGGACACAACTAATGCATCAGCCTTGATTCCCCATTTCTTCTCTCAAATTATCTTATAATTAGTCATACACCATGTTCTTTAGCACCTTGCTTTATTGTATTTTGCAAGAGCTACAGTAATTTCTTCTACAAATTTAGGAGTTGTGGCAACTTTATATCAAATAAGTCTCTCATTTTTTTCCAGTAGAAAGTACTCACTCTATGTCTCTATTTCACAGTTTAATAATTCTTTCAATACTTCAATTTTTGTATTTTTCATTTAAGAGATGGCAGTACAGTATAAGTATTACTTCTGTATGCACTGGGGAAGTAAAATAATTATGACATAGTTTATTGCGATACTTTATTGCAGTGATCTGGAACCAAACCCAAAAAATCTTTGAGGTGAGCTTATATTTATACAGACATTATCATATGATTTTTTTGTTTGAGACCTTGGCTTTATTAAAGATTGGGATACAAATAAGAAGTCATTTATTCAATAATTAACCAGAGATTTTCTGGATTTAGTTTTTTTAGCTTTGAGAAGTATCATAGCAGGTTCTCATTTTTCCTTGTCTGTTTTCCTAAGCAATAACTCACAGGGAATTTCTGGTTTCATTCTCTTGGTTGTGCACACTGAGCAGCCATTTCCAGTATTGTATATTAAGTGTGCAGTACCATGCTCGATATTTTTTCTAATTATAGCATGTAACAAATAGAAAGAAAAATGAATTTCAGTTATACTTAGATGTGTATTTTTTCTAGGAGATTAAAGCTAATGAGGCAATTTGCAAGGCAAACCGAACTCTTAAAAGTGGATTGGTAGAGAATCAGTGAGCAAGCCTAACAAATACAACATTTCTTATAATCTGATGACCTACAAGTAGAGAGTGATCCAGAGTGCTTCAAATGATATCATGAGTATTATCTTCATTTTTATTAACCATCTTAGGGCTATGAACCTGTGAAAAAAAAAGAGAAAGAAAAACAAAGCACCAAACTTTCTTCCAACGAGTTGAGATGATGTATAGTAAGTACATGGTTTCCAAAACTGATAATCTTATAGGATCAGACAGCCTCATCATTCTGCTGTGGAGCCACTGCTCTGTTTGAATCATCACCATGGTTATTACCAGTCAAATGTTAATGCTATTTGAAAACAGTATAAAATAATATTCTTCTTTTTAATTTACAAGCAATAGTAAACTCAAGTCACTTTAATGCACAATGGTCTTTAGCATTTCAATATATTCTAAAATGTATTTGAGTAAAATGTGAAACTAAATAATATATTCACAATAATTTGATGTTTCCAGAGATTAATATACTTTGATTAGCTTGATTAAGGATAAATTTTAACCAAAAAAGCAATGTAAACAAAATTGATGTCTCCGAGTATTGTAAGTGATGAAATATATATGAAAAACAGCTTGGAACACACATTTTTACCAGTAGTCACAGAAAGAAAATATTGAAAACAAACAAATTTATAGTTGAAATACAGAAATTTCTAATTGGCTAGTTATCTTGAGAACCTTGCCCTAATCATTTAAAATATGTCTATAATAATATTCAATGCAACAAATATCTTGTGCTCTACAATAATCTATATTGTTACTACATGCTTTAGAAATTATACATGAATCATGTATACAGTTATGCATATGAAGATATACACACAGAAGTATAAACATGCTTGAAAATACATACAAAAGTGTGCTTCAAAGGTTTGTGATAAATGTCATTATCTTTTAATTATATGTATATATAATAGATAGTTAAACATATAAATGATAGAGTATACATATATAGTATGTGGAACTATATAATTATGTATATATATAGAGAGAGACAGAGACAGAGAAAGAGAAGACAGTGACAGAGACAGAGAATTAAATGTATCCTAAATATAAATATAGGTTAAAATGACTGACCTCATGAATTCAGACTATGATGAACAGAGGTAAAAATAGATCAGATAAAAAGCTAACCTTCAAAGATTCGAGGCAGCGATGTTCCCAAAGAATCATTGTAGTAATGGTTATTCTCACACATGGTCACAGTAAGAATGCATCTAGAAGGTGAAATAAACAGGATTCACTGATTTTAGTAGGGTAAAAGAACTAAGAAGTACCAAAAAAAGACTGCATGGCATTTTGTTTGGGCAACATTAAGGACATAGTTGCTACCATGGTTAATGAAAAGCTCACAGAAGACATATTTGATGAAATTGAAATTTCAATCGGAAGTTCAGTCTCATAACTTTTGAGTATAAGATGTCTATTACACTTAGTGGGAAAGTTAAATAAACAAAAGATATATAAATCTGTGGTATAGGAGTGAGGTCTGTGAGTAAAATATAAATTTTGGAATCAATGATGGGAATATATACAATATTTCAAGGTATCTAAGAGATCACCCGGGGCATAAATGTAGGTAGAGAATAAATCAAAGGTTTATTTCTGGGCAACCCAACACAAAGTGCCCAAAGTAAACATAGGAAAAGGCCAGTGAGGCTGAGAAGTGACTAGCATTGAAGAAGAAACCCGAGGGATCTTGTTGACCTGACAGACAACTGAATATAGTGCTAGAAAATGACAGCGACAACAGGTACCATGTGGCTGGTAAATCAAGTAAAATAAGACATGAGAACAAATCTTTAATATATAAGGTACAGGTAATTACTCCTCTTAGGGGAGGGATATTTTGATGGGGTATTAGAGGAGAAAGATGATTGGGGGATTTAAAAGAGAATTAGAAGAGAGAATAAAAAATTTAAGGGATTTTGCTGCAAATGGGAGGGAAATAATTGGGAGTAGATGATGCGAATTTAAGGTCCAGATGCTCTGATGGAGTGATGCTTGCCAAAGCAGATAATCATAAATGTGAAAACTTTCATAACACCACAATAATTTATATGATGCTTACATAAAAATTTCAAGGAGGATGTTGTTGTTAGAGCTGCCAACACTACTGTGGCAGTCATGTGCTTATGTTAATTTTACAATTGAAATGTAGGGGTGGAGTGTGGCCTGTTAATCAGGAGAAAGTCATTGAGTAGCTGATGAGGCCTCTGTGTGGGAATGGCTTTCACCTGAGACTCCTGGGAAATCTCGTGGTATTTCCCTCATGAAGATGAGAAGCTATCTTCCTCAGTTGTTGGGAGTTAGTTTCAGAGACGATTAATCTTGAAAAAGACAAGATGCAGCCTCTGAGAAGTTGGAGGAGCCAGCGGAGAGACCATACGGCTCTGCCCTGATGAAGACAGACCTCTGAAGCTGCAGTGGCATGCTGTTGATGGACCTGAGCCCTGGAAGTGAGGAGCCATGGGGAGACCCCTGCCAGCGCCAGAATTCTGCACCCACTGACCTGTGACTTCCTGAGTCGTAAACAGACTTTATAGACTGATTTCGGGCATAGGGTTATTATTGGACTTATGAGTTTGCACTGAACTGGATTGGGATGCCTTCTTAGTGTCACATTTCTTTTGTATATAAATCCTTTCCTTATACCTATAGGTGTGTCTCTGAAATTTGTTCCTCTAGTATACCCGGACTGTATACTTAGTGTATACATTCGCAAATTTTGTACGTATTTTGTGAACATACTCTATGGCCCAGTGTACTCACTGTGGAACTGACCTATCTACAAGTAGGTGTTCATTTCAACAGATGTCAAATAGGAACCAAAATTCCATAAACTCAGAACAAAACTCTCTGCCATCATGTCAATTATAAAGCAGGGTAGATCTGATTTTCCAAGGCTGTAAATCTTTACAGGAGCAGAAAGCTTCTCCCAAGGAGAACTCATGTGTTTCAACTCTTGATCTTTCTAGAATGTGTAGTCCACTATACTCCTTGTATATATTCAATTTAACAGATATTGGTTGCTTTCCATGCTATGGTAACAAACTAAGGTCCCCACCATGGAGTGAAAATTTCAGTTACACTATACTCTCATCTTAATTGTTTTGATTTTTAAATTGTTTGTATGCTTGGTGTGTCAGTCCGGGTAGAGTAGAGGAACAAATTTCATAGACAAGCATATAGATATAAGGAAAATGTTTCGATACAAGAAGAACAGGACATTGAGCCCAGTCCAGTTCAGAGTCATAAGTCTAATATTAACCCAGATGCCTGAAATCAGTCTACAAAGTCTCCTTCCGACTCACGAAGTCACAGGTCAGTGGGTACAGAACCCAGCACTGGCAATGGTTTCCATATCGCTCCTCGCTTCCAGGGCTCAGGGTCCATCAACAGCAGAAGCTACTCATTGCTGGCAGAGGTCTCCATGTGGCCGCTCCAACTTCAGAGGTCTGGCTCCATCAGGTCTGGCAAAGCCGTGTGGGCTCTCTGCCAGCTCCTCCAGCTTCTCAGACCCTGCCATTTTGTCGTGTCCGTGATTCATCATCTCTCTGAGACTACTGCCCAACAACTGGGGAAGATAGCTTCTCATCTTCATGAGGGAAGTATCATAAGATTACCCAGAAGTCTCAGGAGAAAGCTATGCCCACATAGAGGCCTCATTGGCTACTCAATGGCTATCTCCAGATTAACAGGCTAGACTCACCTCTACATTTTAATCATAAAATTAACATAAGCACATGAATGCTATGCTTGGTTTTGTAAAACTTGGCTTCAGTTGATTGTTTTAAATCAATTATTAATATAAATATTATGAACCACCTTTTTCCTAATCTTCTGTAGGAAACCCTGTTCTGATCATCTAAGTATCATTCAAACTGTGCTGCTCTGCTCTCATGTAGACCAGCTAAGGGGAAACTGAGAAATTGATTTATGTGACAAGATATGAGCAGACTGTCCTTTTAAGTATCAGCATGCACAATGATTACAAAGAAAAAGACAAGGTACTTATTTAACAGGTTAGCTATTACTTTTTACCCCCCACTATTTTTCCAGAGGCACTCCTGAGCTCTGTGGTTCACCCCTACTTCCATCTCCTACTCAGCTGTTAGATACTGATATTACCTGTAATTTTAGCTCATCTTAACATCAACTTGTCAGAATTCCAGTGGTAAATGAAATAAAAATTTTGCTACTCTATTCTTTGAACATTCTCTCCCCTTGATTCCAAATAGAAAAATTCTAAAAAGTAGTAAAATTTAAAATAATGAAAACTAATTCCCATATAATTGACATTATGAACACTATCTTTGAAGTAAGGTTTGGACTACTAGCCACAATGGTGGATGTTCAAATTCACCAGCTGCTCTTTGAGAAAGATGAAACCTAGCACCGGTAAAGACTTACAAAGCCTCAGCAGGCCTGTATAGTGTGTCCACAAATCAGAATTGATTCAAAGGCAATAGTTTTAATGCACAAACAAACATACACACAATATATTGTAAGTAAATTTTTTTTTTTGGCATCACTGCTCTCTGGTGGTGGGAGTAGGAGGCCCAGCCCCACTGCTGGAATTGAACCTCCGTCCCAGTGGGCCGCAGTCCCGCGCACAACCACTACGCCACCGGGGCTCAGCCCATAAGTAAATTTTTATAAATCTCATAAACATGTTATTTCTCCCAGCTTGCTTGTCTTTATTTCTTTATCATGGAGGGCAAATATAATGGAAATCGTGAGAAAAAATGGAGATTGTAGATGTCCAGAAATGTCCACTCTGGAGCTGGTCTATATACAGACAAGTCTCCTTTTGAGCAAATTCCAAGTCTGATTAAAGGTTACAAACTAAAACAAATGAATTACCTTTGAGTTCCTTGAATTGAGCTATCTTGGCTTTTAGACCTAATTCCACTTATAAAACAATAGTTTGCATAACGTTCAGTATAAAGCTAGGACAAAAATGACATATAGTTGGCATATACACTTAGAAACATATTTCTATAAAGCTTTTTAAGATAACAAAGCTTGGTAGAAATAGCATAATAAATATCATCATATGTATTGCTCACTTTTTCCAAGTTAAAAAATATTAAATTTGATTCGTAAGTATCTATTCCTTAAAGAAAACTATTCAGATGTTTAATAAAGTCTTTTGTATTTCTCCAGTTTGTTTGTTTGTTTTTAAATCATTTTATTGGGGGCTCATACAACTCTTATCATAAGCCATCCATCCATCCATTGTGTCAAGCACACTAGTACATTTGTTGCCCTCATGATTTTGAAAACATTTGCTGTTGATTTGAGGGGCTGGTATCAGCTCTTCATTTTTTGCCCTCCCTCCCACCTCCCTGATAATTTATAAATTTTTATTGTTCCATGTCTTATACTGTCTGACTGTCTGATGTCTTCTCTCACACATTTTTTTTCTGTCCATTCCCCATGGAGGGATATATGTAGGTACTTGTAATTATAGTTCCCTATTTCTACCCCATCTTCCCTCCACCCTCTCAGTATTGCTACTCTCACCACTGATCCTGAAGGGTTCATCTGTCCTGGATTCCTTGTGCTTCTAGTTCCTATCTGTACCAGTATACATCCTCTGGTCTAGCCGAATTTGTAAGGTAGAATTGGGATTGGGATAGTGGGGGACAGGGGGACAGGGTAGGAAACATATAGGAACTAGAGAAGTGTTGTATGTTTCATTGTTGCTACACTGTACCCTGATTGGTTCATCTCCTTTCTGCAACCCTTCTTTAAGGGGATGTCCAGTTCCCTACAGATGGGCTTTGGGTCCCCACTCCACATAACCCCTCATTCACAGTGATAGGATTGTTTGTTCTTTGATGCCTGCTACCTGATCTCTTGGACACCTCATGATCACACAGGCTGGTGGGCTTCTTCCATGTGGGTCTTGTTGCTTCTGAACTAGATTGTCGCTTGTTTCCTATCAAACATTAAGACCCCAGATGCTATATCTTTTAATAGGCAGACACTGTGGCAGTCAGGTGCTTATGTTAATTTTATAATTGAAATGTAGGGGTGGAGTCTGGCCTGTCAATCAGGAGAAAGCCATTGAGTAGCTGATGAGGCCTCTATGTGGGCATGGCTTTCACCTGAGACTCTAAGGAAATCTCACGATATTTCCCTCGTGAAGATGAGAAGCTATCTTCCCCAGTTGTTGGGAGTTAGTTTCGGAGATGACTAACCACAGACAACACAGAATGACAGCGTCTGGGAGGCTGGAGTAGCCAGAGGAGAGACCACACGGCTTTGCCCTGATGAAGACAGACCTCTGAAGCAGGAATGGCATGCTGTGGATGGACCTGAGCCCTGGAAGTGAGGAGCCTTGGGGACACCCCTGCCAGCATCAGAATTCTGCACCCACTGACCTGTGACTTCCTGAGTCAGAAGCAGAAATTATAGACTGATTGCGAGCATATGGGTTAATATTGGACTTATGACTTTGCACTGAACTGGATTATGATGCCTTCTTAGTGTCACATTTCTTTTGTATATAATACCTTTCCTTATGCCTATATGCATGTCTCTGAAATTTTGTTCCTCTAGTCTACCTGGACTAACACAGACACCATCTCCTTTCTTCAATACATTTGCTTATGCTCCCGCTGAACAGCCAACCTTCCTTCTTGCAAAGTCCTATGAGACTTGAGATTCTTTTCCCCTTACTTTCCTATCTTGGACTTCTCCTCTTGTGAATGGTCCAATCTCCAAATGTGGCTACTTCTCAAGACATGGATGGTTCATGTGGAGTGAGAGAGTGAGGGGGGATGGGACATGGGTAAAGGGAAGGGTCAAGGAGCAGAGGGACTAGAGTTGGGGTCTCCCCATGGCTGCTCACTTCCAGGGCTCAGGGCCTATCAACAGCATCCAGTTGTGGGAGAACTAACTCAGCATTGGAAGGGGTCTCTGAGTGGCTTCTCCAGCTTCAGAGGTCTGGTTCCATCCGGGTAAGGCCGTGTGGCTTCTCATGTGGTTCCTTAGATGCTGCCCTTTTGTCTTGTCAGTGGTTCATCTCTCAACAACTAGGGAGATGGTCTCTCATCTCCATGAGAGAAATATGACAAGACTTCTGAATTCGCAGAAAAAGCCATGCCCACAGCGATCTCATTGGCTATCTCCTGATTACCAGGGAACAGAAGCTGATGACTGCTCTGTCAAGGTTAGAGAATTGGTGTTTGCTGGACATTGGTTTGACTTTGATCTTGTGCTTTGAGGATTCCCAACAAATGGGGACCTAGAACCAACATACCTATTGTTTTCACACTCTCTGCTTTTTTGCATGATGTATTTTAGTCCAATAAGCACAGTTCTATCTTTATACATTAAATTTTCTATATCTCCAACCATCATGATGGGTACTATTAGTGTCCACCCCATCACTTAAGTTTCAAATCTGTACCAGTGAACAATTTATATATTGTAGTAAAAATGTGTTCTCCATGTGCATAAATTTATTTCTTATCACCATTTTAAATTCTATGCCATTGACTAAAATAATCATGCTAGCAATAGAACTACCTTATGTCCTATTGGGATGATGTATGATGTACTTCAAAAAAAAGATAATCATGTATCTAAAATGAACAAGTGACATTTATAAACCATAAATATATGAATGGATTTTAAGTTCAGCTTTTACCTAAGCCCTAATTTAATAAAAAATGAATTATTTTTATTTGGTACTGCTCAATAGTAGCCCTCATGATGAGACTGTGTGAATTCTAGAGAAAAATATCATGAAGAAATCTGATGATGTCCAGCTATCAGAAAGAGTAACATCTGTGGTCATAAAGGATTTTCACAAAACAAGCAAAGATATTTGTGAGGAATCAGGTAAACAACATGAAAAAAAGCACACCAAACTGTGTGATCCAAGGATTGTAAATGATAAAATCCAAATCTAGAGGTGGTAACTGCCCCAGAGCCTACATTCTAGATGTCAGGCTATGGATGATAGTGGAAAGTGAGAAACATCTGTAGGCTTCCTATATGCGTTGAAATTCCCACTGACCTTACATAATCTAGGGATGTCATAGTCTTAATATCAGACAGAGAGCATTTTAAAGTGGAGTTTAGTAGCTGTTGTTAAGCTGGTTTGTAAAACCTTGTCATTTGATCTCCCTTTTGACTCATTTTGGGTTTATTTCAAAATTTTAATATATTCTGCTTTCTTTTCTATTAAGGTTTTTTCTTTTCTCTTTTGGTCATTGTTGCTAGACCCCTTTTTGTTTTAGTCTTAGTTTTATATGTTTTTCTCTATGGGGAATTCTACATGAATGGATCTATAAAGAGGGTTACTGGATTAGTGTTTACCTGAGGGCAGGAAGGGAAAACAGGACAAAACAAAAATGAATAAATGAAGAGTGAAAATGTTTAAAAGGTGATTGTGCTGATTGAATAGTTTTTTTAAAATATGATTGACCTATTGAATTGTGTAATGTTAATTATATTTTAATAAAGGTCAATAATGTTCACATCAAGTAAAATGAATTACAACTCTAAAGATTCTCACTACAATGAAGCATATTTTTTCTACCAATTGGCTTACTTTAAAAATATGCTCAGAGATTCTTGAATTTCACTGCTGCTGATAATGAATTACAGACCTAGAAAGAGTATCTTAAGCGATAAAAATAAACAATCTATTTTGCAGCTTACACATTTTTCTACCAATTTACTGATCTTAAAATTTTATATTTTAGTTTTTACAATGGGTTAAAATATAGATGAAGATAATTAAACTATATTTTCTGTCATTCTGTGATGAGGTAATCAAATATTATTGCTTGGTTAAATGATTCAAGATCAGAACTCATAATCTACCACATTTTTAGGGAGAGATTTCTTGTTTTAGTAAACAAAGCAATTGTGATTGTTGTCATGTCACCACATCAGAACTAACTCATAGCTACCCTAGACACGTCAGAACAAAGTACCGTCTGGTCCTGCGTCTTCTTCTAATTGTTGGTATGTCAGTCCATCTATTTGAAATCTTCTTCTGCTTCATTGACCTGCCACCCTAGCAAGCATGATATATTTTCATGTAATTAAGTGACACTGAGGCAAAACCAATGAAACAGTTCTAAAATTGACAAGAGTACATGATTCATTAAGGCTAGGCACTGCTGTGCATTAGACCAGTTGAAGATCAACCTAACAATTTTAATAAAGTTTCAAGTTTGTGAAAGTACTTAAGAGTTTTTTATGATTAGATTTCAAATAATCTCTGAAACAAAGTAATTAAAAGTGTGGGTCTTTATCACAAGGTCTAACCTAATTCCTATCACAGCAAAATAATCTTTAATAAAATTTGATATGTCATTGTTTCTTTCTTTTCTTTTTTTTGATATGTCATTGCTTAGATTGAAAAAAAATTCAAAATTTCATTAGTATTAACTTTTAAGATTTAACAGTGTCAATGAGTCAATACTTTATTCATCAATATGAAATTAACTGACAAATGATTCAATACTTAAAAATACTTAAGACAGAAAAAAATAAAGATTTCTGAACTTGGAAGCATATTACATTTTCTGGAGTTATTTTTCAAGACTTCTGAAATCTATTCATGCATGAAAAACTCTTTTCTTATTTACACTTGACATTGTTATTCTAACAAGGGTATTATTTTAAAGTTTCTTACTCAATAAAGATTCTCTGTACAGTATCACTTATCATCCTTTTATTCATTTTATTTTTAACTTTATAATTATATCAACATTTTGTTAGGATGAATATGTGTGAATAATATACTTTAACTTACTGGTAGAGAAAATTGTACCTGGAAGTGGGTGCTGGAATTACATAAATCTGATATTTCAATTGTCTTAGAGGAATGGACTTAGGAAATACATATGGAGGCAGGAGGCACTAATATATCTGCTGCAGAACATCAAGTAAAAACGCCTCTTATATTAATACAGGAGGCATCCTTTGATAGCACAATCAAGGATTTATTTACTTACTGAAAGTTGGATTCTGGAACCCATCCAGAGAGACTTCAAATGAAAATCCTGGCAATCATTTTCCAAAATGCCACAGCTTTAGAAAATATATGTGCACAGCAGTTCCATTCTACACACATGGGGTCATGGTAAATTGGGATCATCTAGCTAATACTTGTCTGTGTTCCTTTTCTTTTAGTATATCAATATAGAAGGTAGGTCTTCTTTTCTCACTAAGCCAATAATTCTAGTACTTTGTGAAAACATATTAGCAAAAGTCATCATATGAGATTGCTGCTTTAGTAAAGTTTCTCGGGGTAAAAATGAAAGCAGACAAGAATTATCTAATTTTAGGGAAAAAAGAAAAGGGAATTCATAGTTAAAAGAAACTCTCTTTGCTTATAACCATTGCCTCCTAACCTTGTCATTAATAAACGCAAAATCAAACCCACTACATAAACTTTCTGTAACTTTGTAAATCTACAGAGGAGAAGAGACCTTCTTCATCTCCCCATGGCACAGGGAGCACAGTAATCATCGTGAAACTGAGTGAGAAGGAGCTGTCCACTGTGCCCTGCTGCTAGGGTCAGTGAGTGCAATGTGATTAATGACAGCATGTGTGCTGCAGTGAACTGTTGCACAAAGTTGTCCAGGCTGTGACCTATCAGAAGCACATCAGCCGATTGTCTCTCAGGGTGCCACTGGATGTGTTCGAACTAGCAAACTCTTGCCTACTAGAAAAAGAAGTAAAATAGTTGCTAAATGCCTCAAGACCTGTGACAAGATGAGAAAACTAGCTGTGACTATTTACATAAGAGTTATAAAGCAAACCAAAATTCTAAGTTTTAAGAAATTTAATCCACTCCTCCAACTCCCCTACCACAACAAAAGTGTTGCCTGCATAAAGTCTCTTATTTTTCTTTTCCTAAACTACTCCACTATCCAAATATATGCATTGAAAGAAGGGAGACTATAGAATCTTTGGTTCTAATGAGTCATTTTCAAAGACAGTGTCTAGAACAACATTTTAGAAGATACAGCAACAATCACATAAGGTTGGACATGTAGATGCATTCATGAGGCAGGAAATGATCCCTGTAGTTTAAGGTACTATATATAGATTGGCCCAGGGGAGAAAAATAAATTCTTCCTTGAGGCCTTATTTTAAGGGATGTGTCATTTCTATCCTAATAGTGAATTACATTTTAAAATATGTTCAGAATGGTGCATGTATCATAAAGTAGATAGATTAATGAAAGTAAGGGTAAAATAAGTTATTTATGAGCAGAAAATAGGGATGGTTGATCCTAATTAAAGTGAAGTGCATTTGGCAGAGTAATGCATCAACCTATGAAAATGGTAGTGTGCATGTTTTCAAATCTGTATATTTGAATTCATTCCTATACAAAATTCATTGCTATAAACTTAATTCCAATTTATAGGATTCCTACAGGACAGAGTAGGCCTGCCTGATGGGTTTTCCAATGCTGTGATCTTTCTGGAAGTAGACTGTGACATCAATTTCCTACAAAATCACTGGTAGATTAAAACTGATTAAACTGATGAACCTTCAGTTAGTAGTCAACTACTTTGGGTTGCTTAACCAAGTGAATACATAACTGCATAAGAAAGCTTTGCTTAAAGGGATATACCATGAAATACAGAGAACTATTTTACTAGGGTATTTGTTTTCTGGGTACGAGGCAAGAGGTTAAGAATCCTTTTGAGTGATTAGTGTACTCTGCATATAATTTAGAAAACACAACAGAAATTTTGGCAAGACTAATATCAAATGATAAGGTTCTACATTTTAGGCTAACTATATCAAACACAATTGCTCTCTATCTGACACGAAGGTTATTTACATTCCTCAACTTTGATCAGACAAATGGGTTTTCTGCTTCAGCTGTCACTCAAAGCCTTTGGAAAACCAGGTGTTTGTAATTTAAACTCTAATATCGTTACCTCATTTGGATTATATTACTTAAACAATCATTGAATCATGTAGGCTGGTGTGTTTCTTCCATGTGGATTTAGTTGTGTTCTCACTTAGATGGACGTTTGTTTGAAGATAGTTGTGTTAGTCTTGGTAGAATAGAGAAACAACTTCATAAGCACACAATTTGTATATAAGGGAGAGGCTTATATACAAGAGGAATGGAACATTGAGAAAGCATCTCAACCCAGTCCAGTCCAAGTCCACAAGTCTGATATTAGCCCATATGTCCGATACCAATCCATTAGTTCTCTTTGGACTCATGAAGCACATGCAATGATGCCAGGACAATCACAGACCAGTGGGTGCAGAATCTTGTGTATCCAGTGGTGGTGGAATCATTTCAGTGCTGGCAGGGGTCTCCACGTGGCTTCCCAAACCCCAGAGATCTGGGGCCATCAGGGTAAGCCCATGAGACTTCTCCTCGGACTCCTCCAGGACTCAGGATCTATCAGCATGCTGCCATCTTATCTTGTCAATAGAGCATCTCCAGGCTACGGGGGAAATATCACAAGTTTTCCCAGAATTCTCAGAGAAAGCCATGTTTACACAGATGTCTCAATGGCTATCTCCAGATTGACAGCCTAGACTCTGCCCCTACACTCTTAATCAAATTGACATCAGAGTATATGACTGCCACAGCAGTTCTTTATGATCTCAGATGCTATTCTTTCGACAAGTAGGGCACCATCTAATTTCCTCACTACACTTTGCTAAGGCACCCATATCTCCAGTGATCTCTTCATGAGGTCAAGTATCAAAAAAAATCATGGTACAAGATGTAATTTTTCTTAGACTAGGGCTAGAGTTTCCCTTTTGACGTTTTGAAAGTAGTTTCCTTTTTATAAGAGGAAAAAAGTGAAGAAGAAATACACACGGGTTAACTTAATCCCAGAAACCTGGATGAGAATAGCCTTGCTATCCGGCAGAGTGCAATGGAAAGTGAATTATTACAGATGTTGCCAGGTGAATATTACCATTTGATCTCCTTGCTTAGCTACTTTAAATTTTCTCTAAGTTTTAATTTTTACTTGGTTTTTCAATTGAAGTTTTTATCTTTTTTACATTGTTATTGCTGCCAGTTCTGTTTGCTTCTTTGTTTCTGTACGATGTTTTATATATGAAATCTAGAACAGGGGAAATCTCTATAGAAAATTATTGTATGAATAGCTTCTTGGGAATATGCAGAGGTGGTTGAGGGAAATATGAGCTAGTAGCAATGAGTACAAGAAAGAAGAAAGTTTTCTAACATTTATGTGGTAATGATTGTACAACTCTTATTAATATGTTCAGGGGGGTAGGGAGGAAGTAGAGACATAGGAGGCCAAACATCATTGAAAATAAAGATCCTTTTTGTTGTTGTGGTGGTTAGGGGCCAGTGATTGGTTCTAACCCATAGCAACCCTATGCCCAACAACAACAGTTTTAAAATACGGCCCTGGCCAGTACCATTCCCCATATTGTTCCTTTGTTTGGGCCCACAATGTACTCACTGTGTCAATCTATCCCATTGAAGCCCTTTCTCTGTTTTGCTTCCCCTCTTTTTTTACCAAGCTTGATGTTCTTCTCCAGAGACTGATCTCTCCACACAACATGTCCAAAGTTTGTGAGACCAAGTCTCAATATCTTTGTCGTTAAGCAGAGTTCTAACTATACTTCTTCCAAGACTGATCACTTACTCCTTTAGTCCATTACTGTGAAAATACCTCATTGTATTTTCAATATTTTTATCCAGCATTACAACTTGAATGCATCAATTCTTTGATCTTCCTTACTCACTGTTCAAGTTTCACATGCATGCAAGGCAATTTAAAGCACCATGACTTGGACCAGGCTCACCTGAATCCTCAAAGTAACTTTCTTGTTTTTCAAGTCTAAAAGGTTGTATGCAGCAGATGATCTCTTGATAATGCTGCTTCCATGAATAGTGGTTGTGGATCCTACTAAAACAAACTACTTGACAACCTCAACCTTTTCTCCACTTATCATGATGTTTGGTTCAGTTGTTAGCCAGCTTTTCTGATTATTTGTTCAGCATGCAGACTGAATGAATTTGGTGAGAGATACAACACTATCACATACATTTCCTGATTTAAAATTTGTGGTCTACCCTCTTTCTATTCACAGAATTGCCTCTTGACCAATGTAGTAGTTTGACATGAGCACAATAATGTATTCTGGACTTTTCATTCTTCTCAAGGTTATGCATAATTTGCTATGTTCTACAAAGTTGATTCCCTTAGCAGAGTCAATAAAACACAATTAAATCTCTTTCTGGTGTTTTCTGCTTTGAGCCAAGATTCATCTGACAATAGCAGCAACATCCCCTGTGCCACATCCACTTCTGAATCTGGCCTCGACTTGTGGTAACTCTCTGTGACTGTACTCTGTAATCATTGTTGGGTGATTTTTAAGCAGTATTTAACTTGCATGTGATATTGATGCTAATGCTTTTGTTCTATAACCCATATTGTTTTACAACCCACATATATACCCTGTGCTATGTTACTTATAAAATAATTCTTCAACAGAAAGGAGAACAAAATATAATTTCATTTACTAATTGCCCTGCTTTCCAGCATGATCCTTATTGTTGTCATCAGCTATATGACCAAGCTTTCTGGACTCAAGAGAATGATGCTAAAACAGCCTGCCATGCTATAACCCCCAAGCCTACACTTGAGATAACATCTCAACTAACTTACACAGGAGTCTGACACTAGCTTAAAAAGTATATGTACTGAAGGCCAGTACAAATAATGTCACCAGGTAGTGTCAATAGAGGTTTAGAGCAATTAGAACAACAATAACAACAACAAACCCAAATTAATGCTTTCCCTGTATAGCTCCCCAGAATGCCAGCCATAGAACGCCCTCCAGAACCTTCTCTTATCATATTCTATGCATACCTTGCCTGGAACAGAGAGAATACTCAGTTATAAGGGGGTCAAATGAATGAAATAATTAATAGGGGCTTAATGCTAGCAAACTCACAGAGCATTGGCTATTGATAGATATGGATTTCATTGTTCTCTCCCAAGAACCACAGGTATGGGTAGTGTCATCATTTATAGATGAAGAGATACAAGTATCACATGTGAGTGACTTTGAAGAACAGAAATTTATTTTTCTCAAATTTCCTCAGGCTACAAGTCAGAATCAAGATTTGGGTCATGTTGTTTCTTTCCCCGAGCATCCCTTATTCTTCTAGTATTTTCTGGTGGTCTGTGCATTCCTTTGCTTGTAAATGAGCCTATATCTGATGCTCTCCCTGGGTATGTGTGCCTTTGTGTCTACCCTATTCTTTTCATAACTCTGAAGTAGATTTAGAAACTATCTAAATAATATATGAACTAATTAGCATAGCAAAGAAAGTCTAATTGCCAAACATGATTGCCTCCAACAGAATAGGAATTATTACAACAGTTTTAAAAGTATTTTTATTTAAATTTGGGTGAAATTTTACAGAAAAAAATGATTGTCCACCCAAAATTTCATGTGCAGTTTCTTTTGTGACATTGAAGACTATTCTCACAATATAAAAACATTTGTCTCAAGTTCTCCTTATATTTACTATTTTCACTTGTCCTGTTTTCCTGTCCTAGGATGTATGTGACAATCTGTTTCTACAAAGATTTAAGACACTGGACACACTGTGGGCAGTACTACTCTGTTCATTGTGATTTTTAATCAACAAGATGACAGCTGGTTTCATCTTGGTAGTGAAATAAAAAAAGGACAAGCCAAAACACACATTAAAATAACTGAAACTAAAATAAGATCAGAGAAAAAAACTTGTGCAGAGGGTTTAATATATTAATAACAAAAGATATCCATTGCAAGAAAATATTCACCATTTGGAACTCAAGTGTATAGAACAAGTATAACCTTGTTTGTAAATACTGTTAGAAAAAAAATCTCCTTAAAGTATATGGAACATGTCTGTTTTAATAAAACATGTACTAAAGGAATTTGATAGCCTTAGTCTTATAATTGTGGGATTTTAATTTAAAGCTCCTCATGCACTGTAATTAGGAATTTTCTTTTTAAGACAATTTTAAATCTTTAATTTTCATCCATTGCTACTGTATAAGACAGCAGTTTCAAACCTCAGATAACATGAACTAACCACCTTACATAAAAGGACAGGTGTTTCCACTTTCCTGTTAATGACTCTCTAAATGTGGATGGTGATGATCCTTATCAGTCATTACTAAATTTACTTCACAGAGATTAAGAATTAAATTACAGTTTCAAGGCTCGTTAGGTCTTGTTAAATGTGGTGAATGGCCCACGTGTGTACGTCTTGTCCTCCATGGGGTGCCTGTAAAGCAGGTGTTTCAATTCACTGGAAGTTTGGTGCGTTTCTCTTCTATCCAAAGATTATTAGACAATTGTGTTTAAAACTCCAGACTGAGCATTTCTATTTGAAGATCAGACTTCAAATAGTCATCTTTGACTATTCAAGTTTAGCATAAAGAGGAATAATATGGAAATGGTCTCTTATGGGAACTTTTTAAAGGGAACATTGAATGAGAAATTGAAGAGTAGAGTAGGGACCATATCCAAGCTTAATGTAATTCTCATTTTTCTCCATATTCTTATGCCAAACAGTTCCAAATACAAGCGCAAGTGTAAAGATCCATTTTTATCCATTCCTTTGAGATTGCAACTGCTAATGAAGTAGAAATCCAACTCATTTCACTTTGCTTGAGTGCTGGGGATATTACACTGGCTAAAGATGATGGCTGCAGTATCCTCCCTGCCTCCATTGTCTACAAACACTTTCTTCGGCAAGAAGAAAATATCTCAGACAATGTCACCTTCAATTTGATGCTCCCTTGACAACTAAAACCAAATCAAACAAACTATATTTTTGGATATAAAAAAATAACTAGATTCAGGATTAGATCAAATTGCTGTCTGGGTTTTAAAAACAAATGCTTATATTTATAAATCAGCCATTTCAAATGTGATTATAGGATCATATAGTTATTTGAAAAGTCAGTTAGCATGGTTTTTTATTCTGTAATACCATAAGATGCTATCTTTTGTACTATATTTACATTGGAATTGGGAAAGGTATTTATCACAAATGTCTTTCAGATATAGTATAAGACAATGGAAGATAAAAATATGAATACAATTTAGTTTATTTAATTGACATGTATTTATCTCTGCAGTAGGTAATAAATTGTGTGTGCATTTCAGAATATAAGGAAATGTCTTACCTGATGTTAGTTAAAAAAGAAGTAAGACGCATTTATAAAGTGACTCAAGAACTTTCTTCTTATTCCAGTAAACAGTACATGATGGTTTTTCCAATGTCCATGAAACTACAAATAGGCAAACTTGTGACATAAAATTGAATATCCTAATGATCAAAATACTGATTCCATAGAGAATTTCCTTAAGAAGCTAGTTTTGCTCATTCCACCATTTAAAAGTTGGAGATGAGTACTACATAGTTTTTCCACCCGATTACACACTCACTACTTTCTCTCATGATAAAAATATTTCAATATTTGAAGTGTCTAAAAATAATTACTTACAGTTACATTACTTAAATTAAGATAATTGAGTTTTTAAAATTATGTGTGGCTTTCCACATCGAGAATGAGTAGAAAGGAAAAGAGGCATAAAATGAATCCTTGATGACTTCTTGATATCTTAAAATATCAGAGTAGGTAAGTATTTGTCAAAAATTTTAAATGGTATATTTCACTAGGACAGCTGTACATCTCTAAAAAAACGACATTTGAGTTGTGTATATATACCATATACCACTTTTCTCAAGGTTTCTGAAACTCTATATAACAGATGCAAGTCAAAAGTGCTTTCAATTTGGGGCAGCTGTGGAAAACTTCTACTGAATTGTAAAATTAACAGAAAGTTATAGTAGGAAAAGGTTCAGGGATCTGTTAAGAGGTAAAAATATAATTATATGTTACATATGTTATTATAAACCATACTTTATGAAGTAATAGCTTATAAAAAAAATAGGAGGACCCTCCAGGACGTACCAACTTATGACTGTACAATGTAAAAAAAAAAAAAAAAAACAGGAAGCACTGTGAGGGTGGAAAAGAAAGGTTCTGTTGTTCACATGGGCCAGACAATTGCGTCTCACTAGGATTCAGAAGCAACCCAGCTGCACCTCACACCAGTATTCGATAGAACACAGCATACGTGAAGTCCTCAGTAAGCTATCTTCTTTACGGGTCCTTTTGTGGCCATAGTTGTAGTCAACTATTAAACAAAAGGTTGATGAAAAGACCCAGTGGTGTCATGATCAGAAAAAAAAGACCTTGCAATTTTTTCCCCATTAGTATTACAATCAGGAGAACCTCACAGAAGCAAAGCTATGAAAACTTTTTAGCCATAATGGAACACCTTGATTGCTTAAGCTATTAGGCCTGGGAGCTTGACCATAATTAAAGGGACATCAAGATCAATTGACTCAAAAGAACCCATAATGAAAACAGTCTACATACTACTTAGATGAGGAGTAACCACTGTGTCAATAGCTATTGAGTGGCCATCTACGATGCAACGTTTGGTTTCTTCCTACCCAGAGCAAACAGAGTGAAGAAGTCAAAGACATACTTGGTCAATCCAAAAGCAATTACTTCAAAGGACAAAGGATCCATGTGAACATCAGATTATATTATTCTGAAATGAGAAGAACTAAATGTTGTTTGACTATCACTATCAACCATCCTGGATGGGATCATATTGGAAGTTCCAGAACAGAATAAGAGAAAAAAGTGAAAAACAATTCAAAATTATTTTTTTATGGTTTTTTTTGTTTGTTTGTGGGCATCACTGCCTCTGGTGGCCATGGGGCGCTACCCAGCCCTGCTCCTGAGAGCAGCAGCTGGATATGAACTGCCATGCCTGTGGGCCGTAGCAAAATTATTTTTTAAAAAAGAAGAAAAAATGCAGGCTTACTTGTTACGTAAGAGTCAGAAAGAACTCCTGAAACACTTAAATCCTAAATCGCCCTCCAGGCCTGAGAATGAACTCATCACTATGGAACAGTCTTCATGTCTATCAAAGGAAACCCCTCCACTAGCCATTTTCACCACTCTTTCTCCTGTCCCCACTTGTCCTCAGTGATCGTCTCAGGAAAGTGAATACACAGTAATTTTTTTTTCCTGTTTGATGCATGAGACCAGATTCTTTTGACATTTCTTGGCCACACTGGCTGGTGTGCTTCTTCTGTGTGAACTTGGATACTTCTCGGCTAGTTGGCTATTTGTTTATCTTCAGGGTTTGAGACCCCAGATTGTATATACCTGGCTATGAAAAGAAATAATATCTGAGGCCTCAAAGACCTGAGGATGAGCAAACAGTGCAATAATGCCTACAATAGAAGAAGCACACCAGCCTATGTGAGCATGGGGAGTGGCAAGAACCAGGTATTAGGCACCAAGGAACAAAAAAATATCATTATATTCCCACCCTCCCTACATTATCGACGAGGACAAACGGGTGCAGAGGCAGACAGAGCTGAGGAAACTGATGGTGGCCAGTCACCAAATGATTAAGTAGCTGCAGAGGAAGACAGAGCTGAGGAAACTGATGGTGGCCAGTCACCAAATGATAAAATAGCTGGGATTTTAAAGACTTGGAAGGTGAACAAGTGGCCACCCCGTGCAGAAACAGCAAAGCCCACAGAGAAGAAGCACACTAACCTGTGTGATCACAAGGGGTCGAAGGAAGCAGACATCAAACATCAAAAACAAAGATTAAATCAATAATAATGAGGGGGAGAGCAGGGTGCGGACCCAAGGCCCATTTATGGGCAATTGGACACTCCCTTACAGGGGAGTCCTGGGGAGGAGATGGATCACTAAAGGGACAGTGAGGCAGCAATGAAGCATAAAACTTTCCTCTATTTCCTGCAGGTTTCCTTCCCCCAACCAGCACAGTCCCAACTCTGCCCTGCAGATTCAGCTGGACTGGAGGAGGTGCACTGGCGGAGATGGGACCTGGAAACTCAGGGAACTCAGGGTGGATGAACCCCTTGGGGTCAGTGGTGGGAGTGGAGTTGCCAGATGGGTGGAGGGAGGGTGGGGTGGAGAGAGGAAGCCAGCTGTGGGCATCTGCAGACTGTCTCCTATCTGGAGGATGGACGTAGGGAGGAGTGGGCAGGGGGAGATGTCGGGCAGTGTAAGATATGACAAAACAATAATGATTGCAGAGTAATGAGGACAGGGGAGAAGGAGGGGAAAGGATGGTGGGGGAAGCAAAGAGGCTCATATCAAGGGCCCAAATGGAAAGACAGATGTTGGGAGAATGTTGATGAGGGCAGGCAAGTGGGGTGCTTGGCACAGTACATGCAACTATGCATTGAACTAAGTATGATGGAAAGTGATGTATGAGCCTCCAATAAAATGATTAAATAGCATTAATTAAAAAAAAAAACCTCCACTGTCATGCAGTCCGTTCCAACTCAAAGGGATCCTTCACTGGGATTCTGACACTCTCAATCTTTCTGGGAGTTGATCATTTCCTGGGTATCAATAGCACTGGGGTATTATATACCCCTTGAGTAGTCAGGCAGAGGAAGAAAGGGAGAACATTTTCCTAAGAACAAAGTTCAGAAGGTGGAAAGGATTAGGGGCAATAAGGTGAATGGAAACAGGATGCAAAATAGAAACCATGTGAAATCAGTGAAAGCAGGGATGGCACTCGGGCGAAGGAACAAAATGTGTATATATTGTGAATGGTAAACTAATTTGTTCTGCATAGTTCACAATCAAAGATAAAAAAAATAAAATAGAATCTATGAACTATAAAAAACAGGGGGTAATTCTCCTCTGTCACTTGTGTGTGTTGGTCTGAGCTGACTAGAGAAACAAATCCAGAGACACTCATATGTATAAAAGAAAGAGCTTTAAATAAAGAGTAATTGCACATTAAAACAAATCTCCCAGATCAAGTATAATTCCGGTATTAGCCCAGAGGTCTGATGCCAGTCTGTACATTCCTCTCCAGACTCATGCAACCTATGTGATGATGCAGAGTACAGGATAATGACAGGTCAGTGTGTGGAAAGTCTTGTGGATTCAGTGGTGGTGGAAGCAATTTAGCGTGAGCCTCTACACGGCTGCTTCAGCTCCAGGGCTCTGGCTCTACCAGTGCTGCTTCAAGTGCCTTGTCAACAGGAATGTCTCAGAGAGTGCGTTTCCTGTCTTCAGGGAGGAAATCAGCTCTCAGAATTCTCCGCAGAAGGTCATGCCTACACAGGGGCTGTATTGACTATGACGTGATTGACAGGTCTCCAAAAGTTGACGGGAGATTATGCAACTTCAAAAACTAGGATCACCGTGAGTTAGAATAGATGGGAGGCAATGGGATATTTTGGTTTCTTATCATTGTTACAGTTCTTTCACATATCAGTGATAAGAGATGCTCCATCTCTTTTCTTTTTAGAGGGGTGCTGCATTTACCTCTTCTTTTTAGAGGGGTGGTGCATTTATCACTTTTTTTTTGTGGGCATCACTGCTCTCCAGTGGTGGGAGTAGGAGGCCCAGCCCCACTGCTGGAACTGAACCTCCGTCCCAGTGGGCCGCAGTCATGCGCACAACCACTACGCCACCGGGGCTCAGCCCGCATTTATCACTTTTTCTGAAAATTTTTTGACAAATAGTTTATAGAAATGAATTCCAGTGCCATGAAAACATAAGCTTTCATTACCATTAAACATTGAGAAGAATATCAATTAATAATCCATGACTTTTAATCTATAATGGGAAAAGATGATAATTATACAAATTAAAACTTCAACATTTTTAGTGTTGCCTAGGTAGTCCCAAGACTTAGGATTTATTCTTAAATCACTCAGAATGCTTCCTAAAGATTCTATGCTAATTTAAAGTCTCATATTAAGTGAAAACTCATTACAAACAAGGTTAATTCACAGTATAATTCTGAAAATTGCTTAAAGAGTCCTACTCCAAACTTTGCTTTAAAAGCCTATATGTAAAAGATCAGACTTCTCCAAAGATCAATGTACCTGAAAATATTGAACTGTTTTATTTTACCTTAATCATAGAAGGTATTTTATATTCAGTTCATATTCTCTATTGTTTCCTTTAGACAGGTAACATTTTAAAAATTAAAAGCAAAATAAACCAAAATGCAAAACACATAAAATTAATAATTAAATATTGCAGTTAGATGCAATCATTTTGCTGATGAAATATTCTTTTCTATTGAGATGTTTTGAAGATAAAATTTCCAAATAAATTTGGATTAAAATCTAGCAACCAGATTTTTTAAAAATGCTACATAGAAATTTAGTAAATAATTATTTCCGAAACAATTACCAAAATGCACTTATGTATACAACAGCATTATATGTATATTATATTCATATAAGTACATTTCAAATTTACTGTTTTTTATAGTTTTCCTTTTTCCAAACTTTCTAAATCTCAATGTAAAGTTATAGAAGCTAACAATCTGGGAAAGTTAACATTATTGCAAAGTAAATCAAACTAGTGAGTCGCTTAATAATTTATCATAACCACATAGTGAGTAGTGATGGATATTTATTCATAATTTAAATATAGGTAAATCAAATAGAAACATAAATTTATAAAGACCACAATTAATAGAGTACATGAAACCATATATATAGTTTAATATCCTTAGCTTGTTCACCATGTAAATCTATTTCTGCAGGCAATTTCACTTTAAAAGTTCAAAAATTTCAAACTGAAATTACACAAGTTGCTTTCTACTTCACAAAAGAAATGAAAATGTATTAATTAAATCACATTTAGAATAGCACGGTCAATGTTTTATCATTATAAAGCATCCATGGATCTCAGTGTTTTTAAATAAATAAATCCATTTATATCACATATCTGCCTGGTGTATGTTTTATAAAATTATACATACCTGTAGTTATATCACAGTGTAATGCAGACATGTTTGTCTTGGGAGAATCGTAGCAATGATCCTTAAAGGCCAAGATGGTGAGACTTGTCTCTGTTACTATGTCCATGTTGTCATGAGAGTCCAATCCCTGAAGAATACATCATACTTGATAAAGTAGCGAGGTTCTGAAAAGGAAGAAAACCTTGACCAAGATGCATTGACCCAGCAGCTGCATCCATGCAGTCGAGCGTAAGAACAACTCTGGATGGCATAGGACCCTCAAGGGTTTAATCAATTGGGCATAACGTTTCTATCAGAGTCCACTCAATGCCAGCTAACAGCAACAACCTCCCTTAGAGCAGGCACCAACCCCCACCCCCCGAAACCCAGAGTTCTGTTTTCAAAGCCATTATTAATTAATTTTACAAAACAGCATATAACCTTTAGAGTACTCTCCATTACATTTAATATATCTGTGAAATCTCTGATTTCATTCTTGGAGATACTTTTCAAACCCAGGTTGGATGGCTGACAGCACTACCTTTGTTTCATTCCTTACCAGTTCTGTGTCTTCTAAGTACTATCCTTTAATCTCCCTCTTCATTTGTAGAAACAAGAAGTCATCACATGGAGTGGGTTCTGGTGAGTGAGATACATGGGTCTAGAGAGACATGCTGTTTTTTTTTTGCCCAAAACTGGCACACTGAGATGACTGTGTGAGCAGGTGCACTGTTGTCATGGCAAAACCTGTCCTAGTCTGACACAAATCAGGAATTCCCCACAACCCTCACGCCCCTCCCCCCCACACACATACACACTATTAGACAATCTTCAGAACATCTAAATGCAAAGCTTTATTAACAGTCTGACCTGGTGGAATGTACTCCAAATGCCTTATGAGTTGACATGCTGTCATTACTGGAGTTGGCAGACACCCAGAGCAAGTTTTGTCATGAATCAACACTTTACTTATTTTGAAATGAGAAAACCACTCATAGTTTTGGGGTTTTTCCCATAGCACTGTCCTTGTAAGCTGTGTTCTACATCACAACAGTTTCTGTGGTACTTTTCCTGAGCAGGAAACAAAATTTCACAGCTGCACACTGTTCTCTTAAGTCAGCCCTCACAAAGCAAAAATGAAGTTTCAATAAAACTACTTTTATGAAAACAATCACTGGGACCAGAGAGAAGTTTCCCAGGTGATGCCACTGAATGCACTAACTCAGGATGAGTTGCTTAATGCTTAATGTTTGTCCAATGATAGAAATATATACTATGAAAGCTGTACTTCACCAGAAAAATTCTGGGCTTTTGGGGTGCCCCTCAGATGATTTTCTTCAGGCAATAGAGATTCATACTCCAAATAAGAAATATTGTTTAAGAAAAAAGTTATCTGAATTTCCTAATTTTTCTTTAAAATCTCTGATGTTATAAACACTTTGCCTTAACATTTTATAGTACTTGCCAGATAAAATTTCTGAAAACAGAGCCATATATATTTTTTGGCATCACTGCCCTCTGGTGGTGGGAGTAGGAAGCCCAGCCTTTGCTCCTGTGGAGCCGCTCCTGGAATTGAACCTCCATCCCAGTGTGCCACAGTTCTGCACACAACCACTACACAACCGGGGCTCAGCCAGAGCCATATAATTTGAATCCATGAATTTTCATTTTATTTATGCTTTTAATACCTCTGTCATTTGAAACATTTTAGTTTTTCTATTTCTTGTGATTCTCTGTTTAAGGACTTCAAAATGTGTCACAAGTTACCATCACTTTATTCCAGATTAATTGTACTGCAACTTTCAACTCTGAAAGTGCCTTTTGAAGAACATTCCAAAGTGAATATGAATCCGGTGGGAACTGTTCTTTCTGTCACTTAGGTTTAGTCGATGGCACCTGATGGGATAAACAAACCTGTAGATAGTTTCAAGGTATTGATTTAAAATAAAAATATCCTTTGTAGTTCAAATCCTCACCATCTTAGAGAGTGCTTCCCAAAATTCCATTACCAAGCATATAGCAGCAAACTCTGAGTGAATTTTGCCTACTTTTGAGATTTAACCCAAAGTGGTCATCTATGAAATGTGATTTTGCCCTTCCAAACAGCCTTGATTTTAGGGAGGGGGCCCAGTACTTATAAACCTTTACTTGGTATGAAAGATGCGCCTACACCTGTGATTGCGTCATCTCTATCTCACCACCATAAATCGATTTAAAATGATGAAACTGAAATCTGTGTGGTCTTTTATAGTAATTTCATTTTTATTCTTATATATCATTAAAATGAACAGATGTAGAATTATTACTAATTTATATTTTTAACAAAACACTAAATATTCATTCTAGGAGTACCAAATTCTTAAGAGAAACTTTAGGGAGTGGCTTTCATCCCCTCTCTATGTCCAACTCAACAAGACTTTTATATTTTAAATTTAGGTTGACCCTCTCCTGTAGTTCTCCTTTTATATTCGAGTGCTGTGTTTGGCTAGCCAATATAACCTGTTAACACATTGAATTTCCTAGCAGTGATTCAGTAGCTGTCACAGTAATCAGCATGGGAACACCTAAATGCTATAGATGGCTTCCTATTGATTGCTATAAAAACACACAAATAAAATGTGAACTCTAAAAATCTATTTACAGCCATCAATGTAATCCTTAAGTACAGTTTGCTGATTTTCAGCTGGTTTTCCCTGAGCAACTCCTTTTTCTCAAGGACATCATGACACAACAGCTTTTACAGTGGAAACCCCGGTTACAGGGCATTTGAGAAACAACTACCCTTTTAGAAAATGATCTTATAAAATCACTCTCTTGGTAATGAATATAATAAACCCAATTAGTCCGTGTCATACTATATCTTGTAGTCAATGTTGCTATAATAGACCATTATATGGGGGACACAGCAGCACATTAGAAAAAAATAAATTAAAACTGGGGCCATATGACTTAAAATAGAACTGCTATCCTGATATTCCCATTTGTCCTAGCCTATGCCAATTTGCTTGAATCTTACCGTTCTTCCATGTAGCATGGAAATAACTCTTTCCATTCTTAGGATAGCAGTCAGAGAAACCAGAATTCAATGACAAATAGCTTAAAGGCCATTTACTCTTGAACATTCACTTTGAAGAATTGGAAACCGAAGCTGTGATCCTGGATTCAATATAGTCTCGCACCTTGTTAGAGAATTCCTCCTGAGAGGAAAGTATTAAAAATAATATCCATGAATTTAATGATTGCAATAAAATTCACAAGTTTAATATCTCACAATTCAAGGTCACCTATAAAAAATAATAATTGCAAGAGTAATCGTAGTACTTGTTGCCTATAGCAACTGAGTACGTGAGTCCTAATGTGTACGGAAAGGAGGCCACCAAGCAGAAAGCTTCAGAATTGGTCTGCCAAACAAAAGATTGGTGAATCAAGTTTCATGGGATAAACATATTTTTATCTGCTTCCAACAGAATTGGAAACTTGGAAACCCTAAGAGTAAATTCAACTTTGTCCTTTAGGGTCACTGCCAGTTGGGATGACTTCTCCGTAATATGGTGTTTGGGCTTTAATGGGAGCTGAAGGACCCCTCATGATACAATTCCTGAGTATGGAATACTGTCTCCTCGAGAGAAACACCTGGGAATTTGCTACAGCAAAGATTACCTCTGACCTACCCACTGCTATCAAGTTGATTCCAACTGATTATGAGGTCATAGAACAGAGTCGAACTCCCTCATAGGCTGAACAATTTTTAAGTAAGCAGAGGTCTCACGGACAGGCTGATAGGTTCCAATCTCCCACCTTTCAGTAAGCAGCAGAGAGCCTAGCCACTACAACCAGGGCTCCTTCCATAAAGATTGCAACGAAGAAGATCTTGCAGGCCCTTCTATTCTAGAAACTTAATAGCATCAAAGTGCAACAATAGCATTGTGTATCAGTTTGGTACCTACCTAAACAGTGCAGTAAGCATGTAAAAGTACTTTTACATCTGGCACATCTTAAATTACCCTGCAATAATAATTTTATCTCTTACACATCTCTTACATTGATTTTACAATAGGTCTTTAACTTCATAATAGAATAGGAAAAATATCACCTGAAAAGAAATTGATACATGTTTTCAGCAATTTTATAATAATAACACTGAAGGTTTTGTAAATAAACCTTAGGATATCTATTAGATTCTGAGGAAAAAGTGGTTTCAGTGACACCTATAAGTTACATCCTACCACATTAGTCTTTAGTCCTTAAAGTCAATACTCAAAAAAATGAATGCATTAATCAAGGATAACATTCATCATCAACAGTTTGACAGAGATTTGCAGCAACTAAACAGTTCCTGAGATACAACAACAATACTAATTTGGGAGGAAAAAAATAATAGAGATAGCAATAAACTCTTAGATGTCATCAAGGGACAGGGTAGGTAGACACACACACATTCACATACATATTTTTTCTGAAGAGTATCAGAAGTTATATTTGTATTGTGTACTCTCGGTGAGAAAGGGAACACTAAGGGAATTTAATAAAGACAACCCTGGCCAGCCAAAATCAGACATCTGAAGGAGGCATTAAATGCAAACTCAGAAGTCTTAATGTCAGTGCTGAGGTTCTCACAGTACAAAACAAAGATATATTTTATTTTCTTTAGCTTTATGAGGGTAATATGTTATAAATGTGTAGTCAAGTCATAGATAAGCTAGCTGCTTTAAGACTGTAGCTATAGACATTTGCTTGAGATCAAAAGTGCTTGAGGCATGGTTTTCTAGAGTGGCTGTATTTCATTACAATACCTTTCTACTCTAGTTTAGAGATTAAACACAGTAGAGTTCATTTTAAAATCTCCTCAAAGGTTGCCTGTGGAGGGAAGGCTCTAATTTACCAGCATTCTTAATAAATTTTCTTCTGATTAACACCTATACTGGGTAAATAGTTAGAATGAGGGATCATTAGCCCTTTTAAAGCATTATTGAATAATGTAAACTAGTGGGTATACAAATATGTCTGTAAACCATATGGCCATTCTTTGAATTATTTTTATCTCTGCTATATATAATATTTTATCACATTATAGCCACCTTCCACATCATCTGTATGATCATATAACCATTTTCTTAACTGCGTTTTCATGTTGATATCTTTCTTTCGTAGAGTACTTGAATAACTTGTGAGGTCTTTGCTTCTGAATTGATGAAGCAGAATTCTTCTCTGTACTCTTAATACTTCCAAATGCAAAATGTCCTGTCTTGGGAACATAGAAAGAAAAGAAGTTATGATCTGTGCTGCATTTATGAATCTAATCATGGAAAAACTCAGTGTTTTTTGATTCACTATACTGTAACATTTGCCACAAAACACACATTAAAGGTAGAATAAAAGTCACATTTATAGATTTTAGTATATTTGAAAGGGTAGATGCTTTGGACTTGACTGCACATCAGTTAGAGGAATACTACTGCTACTGCTATGACTAATTAAAATAACAATGCAAATTCACTAACTTGATATCTGTAATGCTTCATATATTAAACTAAATCCTTTCTGAAAATAATCACAGTAGCTTTCACAACACACTGACAAAGTCTAAGTGGCCCATGACCTACGAAGTACTACAGCTATGAGGAACCATGCTCATAACTATCTTTTGCTTTACATTCATTTGGGTAGATTTTAATTCTACATACAATGTTATAGGATATAATTTTCTGATGTTTTAACTCTCATATATTTATTTTCATATTTTCCATGATCAGTTTTTAAAAAGTACAGATTATTAAAGGCAATTATAATGAAAAAAAATTAAGGAGGTATTCAACTTACATCAGCCGTGACTTGTAACAGAGTTGTCATCATACCCATTATAGATTTGGGACTTGGTATTTCTTTGATTGATTGTTTGGTGTAAGTAACTCTTTTATTGACCACTCACTCATTCTATCTTTTCCTATCAAAACATGGCATTGTGCACTTGTTAATCATTATTCATTACCTGATTTATTTTAGAATTTTTATGAGTATGTAATTTCACATTAATAGATACAAATGATTTTGTAAATATCTTATACTTACATTTAAATTCATAAAAGTAAATTTACAGGGAGGGGTGTATTCTCCAATTGCAAGAATGATCAGAATTATTTAGAAATTTTGGGTTGCTTTAATATCTGCTCATGGTAGTTTTTCTTTAGAAGCCTTGATGGTGTCCTGATAATGTGCTGATTTTCTAGCCACCCCATCAGCAGGTCAAAACCACCAACTGGTACTTGGAAGACAGACAAGGTTTTCCACTCTTAAAGCCTCACAGTCTTAGAAACCCACAAAAGCAGTTCTACCAATTACTAGTGTTTCTTTAGTAAAATTGAGGCCTTGTGTTATAAATTTAAAATGTCAACTTTTCCAAATATGTATTCAATTTGTTATAAGCATAAATAAAACAAGGATAAAATAAAAAATGAAAAACAGTTTGCTTTATCAAGTGACATGATACTTATTTTTAAATAATTAATTTTTAAAAAACTGGACAATATCTAAAATTAACCTCAAAAATGAGAAGTTAAAAGTTGGAGCACACAAATTAATGAGTGGAACATAATGAGGATAAAACACCTGTGTACATGAAAATAATTATCCAAGGGAGAACTAAGAGACCCCACAGACTGGGGAGACATCTTCAGCAGGGACACATCAGGCAAAGGCCTTATTACTAAAATCTGCAATACTCTGCCAGCTTAAAATAAGAACAAAAATAATAACACATTGAGGAGATGAGCAAAGGACCTGAACAGAAGTTTCACAAGGGCAGAAATCAGAATGACTAATAAACACATGAGAAAACATTTCTGATCATTAGCTATAAGATAAATTAAAATTATCAGGTTTCAAGAACTAATAATCATAACATTATATGCTCACTTTCCTGATATGATCACTGATGACAAATATATGCATAAGCAAATATGGTGAAGAAAACTGGTAGTGCCTGGCTATCAAAAGATGTGGTGTCTGGGGTCTTAAAGGTTTGAAAGTAAAGAAGCGGCCATCTAGCTCAGAAGCAAGTCCACATGGAAGAAACACACCAGGCTGTGCGACCACAAGGTGTCAAAGGGATCCGGTATCAAGCATCAAAGACCTAAAAATTATATCATTATGAGGGGGAGTGCCGATTGGAGACCCAAGGCCCATCAATAACTGAAGCAACATCCTTTTACAGAAGGGTTGCAGGAAGGAGCCGCGCCAGTCAAAGTACAGTACAGTCACAATGAAATGTGCAACTCTCCTCTCATTCTCAAATGCTTCCTCTCACCAACTATTAAGATCCCAATTCTTCCATACAGATTCATCTAGACCAGAGGATGTACATTGGAGTCGGAAACATGGGAATTTAAGGTATATGCTCCCTCAGGACTAGTGGGGCATTGGTGATACTGGGAGGGTGGAGGGATGGTGGAGTAGAAAGGGGGAACTAATTTCAGGGATCTATATATGACCTCCTCTCTGGGGTATTGACAACAGGGGGGTTGGTGAAACAATACATTGGACAGTGTATGATATGAAAAGATAATAAAATGTGTAAATTATTAATGGCTCATGGGGGAGGAGGAGAGGGGAGGGAAAATATGGATCTGGAATTGGAAAAAAAAAGAACTAGAGGAAAGGGGGAAAGAGAAGCTTATGCCAAGGGCTCAAGTAGAAAATTTTGGAAATGAACATAGCAACATGTGTACAAATATGCTTAACACAAATGATGTATTGATTATTATAAGAGGTATAAGATCCCTAATAATATCTATATTAAAATAAATAAATGGGGGGAGAATAAATGAAAATTAAAACAACTATGAGATACCAATTCAAAGATAAATTCAAAGATAGCCCAATTAAAAAAATCAGAAAGCAACAAATGTTGAGGAGGCCATGATTAGATAAGAACTATTCTCTCCTGTAGGTGGACCTGTAGGTATGTATAGCCACTATGGATTTCAATTTGGTGATATCAAAAACAGATGGAAATCAAGCTACCATCTGACCAAGCAGTCCTCCTACTGCAGCACATTCACATACCCTGAAGAAATGAACCACAGCCAGATATCTATGCACCAATGTTCTTCATGGTGCAGTTCACAATTGCAGGAGTTGGAAACAACCATTTCTATCAATGGATGAATGAATTAAAAATATGTGGTGCATACATACAACAGGGTACTTACTACACATTCCTGAGACACAGGGATGAATGCATGGCGCATATCACCACATAGGAAGACTAGGTGGAAATAGTGATAAATGAAGTTAGCCAAGCACAAAAGAACAAATTCAGCATGGGTCCACTGAGGAAAGCTTAAAAAGCAAAAGAGGCACATGGGAAAAGCTACTATAAGCATACATTTCTGACATGAGATCCATGCACTGTGATAGGGGTCAGACCAATCCAGGAATTCTTATGGTAGCCAAATAAAAGGTAGTGGGAAAGAAAGAGGGGGAAAAAAGAGATGTATCGCTAGGGGACTAGGCACTAATCCACCCAAGGTTTATTATTATATTTATTTCCACAGGAGAGGGAGCGAGGGAACAGACTTCAACCCAATGCACCAACATGAAAGCAACATACCAGCATGAAGCAGAGAACCAATAGAAAGGTCTCTGGAGCTGGCCCGAACACCAGCTGCATGGATACACACACACACACACACACACACACACACATGAAAATGCACAGCAGAGAAAGGCACTGGAGCTACAGTTTGGGGAGAGAGATGTGTGTAATCAGAGCACACAGGACACATGAAGAAGGAAGGAAAGAGAACGTGTGTGCAACACATGCTGGCCTACCAAGTCCTGAGGAAGAATATTCTTGCTCAAAGCAGCCAATGCACAAAGAGAACCATAGGGCCAGCCCGACAAGGAGACAGGACATTCCTCACTGACCCATAGCACTACGAGGTCAACAATGGAGACACAGTGCAGGAATTGTGCCCGATCTGACCCCACTACACCAGGGCTAAAGGCTAAGGGCTTGCAACAGAGCAGCAAGGGGAGCAGAGCAACGAAATCCCCAAGGAATCCCCAAAATAGGCTTTGGGGACAGGTAGCTCCTCATCAGACTCACCAGGAAAACACTCCCGAAGGTAAACAAACAGATCTGGAGCTATTTGTAGGCTTTTCTTCTTTCTTGCCATTTGGTTTTGCTTTGTTTTAGTGTATTACTGTTTTTTGCATGTCTAACTAGACATGTAGGATAAGCTATCTGGAGGGGGAAACCAAGGAACAATGGTTCCAGGATGACTCAAGAGAGAGGAGGCAAAAGAAAGGAATGGGGAAGCCAACAACCCAGAGACAAGAGAAGAAGTGACTGTGTTAGTTTGGTTTGAATACAGAAACAAACTCATAGACACTCGTGTATAGGAGAGAACATTATATAAAGAGTATCAAATTTTTCAGATCATGTGATGCACTTAGCCATAAGAAACATTCATTTTTTAGACCAGGAAAATAAAAATTTTTCTGAACCAAATATTATCAGTATAGTAAAATGTCCTGGGGTACCACACCTCTGGAACATAAGACATACCCTCATTTCCCCACCCTTCTATTTTGGGAGGAGGGGAAAGTGTTTTATGATCCCAACAATACAACAATTGTATATTAATAAAATATCCCAGCCTAGTCCAGTACAAGTCCATAAATTCGATATTATCCTATGTGTCCTGTACCAATCTTTAAAGTATTCTTCACTGTGATGGGTAGGTTTGTTATGCCAACTTGGCCACAGAAGATTGGTAGGTTTGTTGTGGCAGCACAGCCAATGAACACACGGGTTGAATTGAAGGGAAGAGATAGGAAGGGCTCAATGAGTCCCGTCCTCTCTCTTGATTTTGGATCTTCGGACCAGCCAGTTGCTTTGTTCATCCTGTGCCTCGACCTCCAAGCAACACTGCCTGTGGGACAATTAATCATGGACTGTGTTGCTGTGAGTTGAGGTTCCTTCAAGCCCTGCTTCGCCACGCTCCTGGGTTATACATCTCTTGAGCTGGGAACTGTTGGACTCTGTCATCTGGTTGACTGTTGGTGACCTGCTTTGCTTTTTGCTGCCTGTGACCAGATGGCCTGAATTGCTCTACAGAGCACTACTCAGCGGCCCTCAAGACTTGAAGGACTGCCAGTCTTCTAGCTGTCTCATGCAAGTGAGTTGCACCAAGCAATTTGTTCTGCTTTATAGATTAGCTGACTGTTTCTTTCTTATCTTATATACCCTTCTCTCTATATAAATATATAAAGAGAATTAATAGTGTCCTGGTTTTATTTCCCTAAAAAACCCTCTCTAACACAAGTGGTACCAGGAGTGGGGTGCTTCTAGAGAAATAAAATCATCAATATGGGTTTCTTTGATTGGTTCTCCAATCTGATTATTCTTAAGAGCACTGATGATGCCAATTCTAGACCTAAATTCATGAGTAATTCTGCCACTCTTACTAATCCATGCTGTGAAATAGCAAAGCTAATAACTAAAGTAGGAACACCAATAGATGGGGTGTTGGTTACAGGAGGGGCTCTGGCAGATCGTATGTTTGATATTTTCCAGCAGTTTTTTCAGGATGCCAAGTATAAGGAAGCTGGTTGGCTGGTCCTCGTTACAACAGACCATGTGATTAAGGAGAGGGATTGCCTAAGGGCCTCAGAAGCATGCCTCAGGTGCCGACTCGCAGTCATGAAGGGATCTGTCTGTGCTACAAAGGAAAGCCTTCTTGCCTGTAGTAAAAGAGCCGATAGTGCTGAGAACCAGGTCCAAAGTCTCATTATGTGAATGGCAGAATTACAATGTCAGCTGAATGGCAGATCTAGAGTAGTGTCCAAAGCCAAAGTGAAGGCTTTGATAGGAAAAAATTGGGACCCTGAAACATGGGGTGGGAATATATAGACTGATGATCCAGAAGAGGAGGATTTTGTCCTGCCTCTAGAAATAATTGAACGAGCCCAATCAATAGATCCACCCCTCCCATCTGAAGATAGTAGTCTACTATCAACAAAACAACCCACACCTGAGCAGGTCAACCAACCTACTGAAGGTGAAACACCAGCTGAGGCTACATCTCTACCATTGCTCAAGGGAGATACCTTACAAGATAGTGCTGAGAACACTCAGAAAACACCATCACCATTGATAATTTCTGCTAGACCTGTAACTAAAATTAAGGCAAGGAAAGCTCCTATTGCTGAGGTTGAGATGAGTACTCAAGAAGCAGTATACTCTACTCACAATGAATTGCTAGAGCTTTCAAATATGTACAAGCAGAAGCCTGGGGAATATCCTTGGGAATGGAATTCTGGTGCAAGAAATGTAATATTAGATCAGTCTGAGTTTCTGGATATGGGACCCCTAAGCACAGACTCTTCTTTCAAAGTCTCAGCAAGAGAAGCTAAGAGAGGATCCTTATTTGGCTGGTTCACTGAGGTATGGGCTGCCAGATGGCCTAGATTAGACCAATTTGAGGTGCTTGACCTACCTTGATACATGGTAGAAGAAGGCATCCAGAAGCTGAGGGAAATTGGTGTGGTGGAGTGGATCTATCAGGATACTCCCATAGACCACAAAAGGGGGTGTCCTGAGGACATATTTTTCACCACAACCATAAGGAATAAGTTTCTGAGGTGGGCCTCAGCATCTATGAAGACTTCTATAATTGCTATTGTGTGTGCCCCAGGATTAACTGTGGAAACTACCTGAAGTGAACTCCGATATTTGCCCACGATGGGGCTGATTGGACTCTGTGGTAACAGAGGGCAAGAGTCAGCACTGAATCAACAGAGACAGGGTGGACGTGGTTATAATAGACAACAAGACTTTCATAGTAATCAAAGCGCCTGTCTCGTGTAGAATTATGGCATTGGCTACTTTGTCATGGTGTCCCTAGGAGTGAAATACATTGGAAACCTACTAAATATTTACATGACCTATACAGGTAGAAGAACGCTGGATCAGGTGAACAGTGTGATAGGCAGTCATGATCACTCAACTAATTCCCAGACTTGAGCCAGTTTACAGCCCCACAACCCTTTGAATGAGTGGAAGGCCGGGTACCTTGGAAGGAGGACCCTGCCACATTACTGAAGGTTTATGCTGTTATTCTTTCTTCTAGCATTCCCCAAAGGGATCTGTAGCCTTTCACAGTAGTGACTGTTCATTGGGGGAAAGGAAATAATCAAACTTTGGGGGGATTACTGGACACTGGCTCTGAACTAACACTAATTCCAGGGGACCCAAAATGTTTCAAAGGCCTGCCAGTCAGAGTGGAAGTCAAGTTATTAATGGAGTTTAGCTCAGGCAGGCCTCACTGTGGGTCTGGTAGGTCTGCGAACCCATCCTGTGGTTATTTCCCCAGTTCCAGAATGCATCATTGAAATAGACATACTTAGTAACTGCCACAACCCCCATTTTGGATCCCTGAAATGTGGAATAAGGACTATCATAGTGGGAAAGGACAAATGGAAGCCATTAGAATTGCCACTGCCTAGTAAAATAGTAAACCAAGAGCAATACCACATTCCTGGAGGGATTGCAGAGATCCTGGGATAGCCTGAATTGCTCTACAGAGGACTACTCAGCACCCCTCAAGACTTGAAAGACTGCCAGTCTGCTAGCTGTCTCACATAAGTGAGTTGCACTGAGCAATTTTGCTGCTTTATAGATTAGTTAACTGGTTCTGTAAAGTCTTGTGGATCCAGTGGTGGTATAAGCATCTCAGCACTGCTATGATTCTCCAGGTGGCTACTCCAGTTGCAGGACCCTAGCAAAACTCTGTATGCCTTGTCATCAGCAATAAAAAGCAGAGAAAGTGTCTGCCCTGCCTCCCTTGAGTTATTCATCTCCTTAGCACCTTTAAATGAGGTCATCGAGCAGCACTCTGACTGACAGGCTAAACCCTACCCCTTCACTCTTAATGGTCTGGAGCTGGCACCAGATTACGTAACTACCACATGGGGCCACAGAAAAGGGGGAGACGGGAGAAAGGATGTGGGGAGTCAATAAATCCAGGGACAAAGGAAAAAGTGATATAAAATATATGATGATGAGGTCATAGAATGTCTGCTGGGGCTTGATCAAGTGTTATGTAGCCAAGAGGAAATAACAAAAGTGGAATGAAGGCTGACTATGATAGTGGGACAAAAGAAAATAGAGGAAAGTGTTAGGAGGCAAAGGACATTTATAGAGATCTAAATAGAGGCACGCAAATATGTAAATATATTTATATATAATTATAGGGAAATAAATCTGTGTACATATATTTATATGTTAAATTATTAAGGTAGGAGACAGACATTGGACCTCTACTGAAGTACTTCTCAGCAAAAGAACACTTTGTTCCAGTAACTTGGCATGCTGGGATGGTCACCTTCTCGACACAGTCACTGAAGACAAAATGGGTGCATAAGCAAATGTGGAAAAGAGAGCTGAGAGCTTCCAGCTATCAAAAGATATAGCACCTGGGTCTTAAAGGTACACAAGCAGCCATCTAGCCTTGAATCAACAAAGCTCATGGGACCAGGTATCTGGCATCATATACTCGGAACCAAAAAACCTTATCATGAGGGAGAGCCGAGTGAGGAGTGGAAGCCCCACACCTCTCTGTAGACAATTTAACATCCCTCACAGAAGAATCACCAGGAAGAGATGAGCCAGCCAGGGTGCAATATAGCACTAATGAAACACACTACTTTCCTCTCATTCTTTAATGCTTCCTCCTCCCAGCCCTCCACTATCATGATTCAAATTCTGCTTCACAAACCTGGCTAGATCTAAGAATATAAACTAGTACAGATAAGAACTCACAACCCCGGGAAAGTAGGATAGATACATACCTTGGGAGCAATAAGGAGAGTAGATATACCAGGAGAGTAGGGGGAAGATTGGTGGAGAATGTGAAAATTGATCACAATGTTTGACATATAAACTCAGCCCCCTAGAGAGATGAATAACAGAAAAGTGGTGGAAGGGAGACAGCAGTATGTGTAAGACATTAAAAAAATACTGATTTATAAATTAGCAAGTATTCATAAGTGTGGGACGGTAGAGGAGGGAGAGAAAATAATGAGGAATAGATATCAAATAATATTTGCTCAATGAAACTGTTGAGGTTTTTCTCTATTACTTCTTGATTGACATTCTCACTTGTGATATTTTTTGTCTTTATCTGAGCATTGTTGGCTATGGCAATTTATTACTAACTATTTTTTCACTTTGGGGGAGTTGAATCCATTACTTTTAGAGGGAGGACAATTAGACAAGGGTTGTTATGCCTGATATATTAGAAACAGGCAACTTTTCTTCTCTGAACATATTATATTCATCTTTGTAAAGCGGCTTTCTATGTCTGCTGAATCTACAGAAATTTTTCTGACAATATTTTAATTCTTTGTACACTTTGAGAAATTGCATAATTCACTCATAATATCTCATTGGAAGGTGGGGCACAACGAAAAGCTGAAAGAAATAACTGCATGTAACCATCTGCTAGTTTGGCACTTTTTCTCTCTTTTATGTTTGTTTACTGAAGTAACAAACACAGGGAATAAGAATGTATGATTTCGGCAAAAATATATTGAGTTTTTTTTTTTTGAGTGGGGGGCAACACTGCCCTCAGGTGGTGGGAGTAGGAGGCCCAGCCTTTGCTCCGTGGAGCTGGAATCGAACCTCCATCCCAGTGGGTCGCAGTCCCGCTCACAACCATTACGCTACCGGGGCTCAGCTTGAGTTTTATAAAATGAATAAAAATATGGCAAGCATAGCTGTGTCTAATTTTCCATACTTTGGAACAAACATTGCTACTTGCACTTAGACTGTGGTGCTGCGCCGATGAATGTTAGAAAGAATCTCACTCTACCTCACAACCATTGAGTCCATCTGAGTCCCGCAATCCCCTGTGCGTTTCCAGGGCCATAAGTGCTCCGGCAAGTCCAAAGTTCAGTCTTTCTCCTGAGGAGCTGCCGGTGGTGTTGAAATAACTACCATGCGGACAGCAGCCCCAAACAAGCTCTCTGAGAAAATATCAAGGAATGTAAACATGTGATCTCCACCCTCCTTTAGAGAGAACCTTGACTAGAAGTGCCATTTTAATATCCTGGTCCCTGAAGGCTACAAAAATCAGGTCTGAGTTCTGCAGAGCTACTTAAAACCTATTGAAGCTCACCACAGGTTAGAGTCCATTGTTAGGGCTATGATGTAAATACATCTTATTAAAAGTTTTCTTTATTTTCCATTTTCTTATTCTTTTTCAATCATGATGTCTTTTTCTAAGGATTGGTACTTCAAAATCAGTAAGACAAAGTTTTACCATCTTCTCTTCTATGGAGAAGTCTTGTTTCATTTCTTCCATGACTGCATATATGTTATTCCAATAGTATATTAAAAGAGTAAGGGCTTTAGAGAACACTTAAGCAACCAATGGAACTGTTTTCCTACAAAATATGAAATTTCTAGATTATAGAGTATGGATAAAAAGGTGCTGACATGACTGACAATATATCTCCTACTATGTTAAGAAATTGAGACGGAAAAGTTATAGCATATATTCAGAGGTCAGTAATATAGCTAAGTATTCAGCTGGATGAAAAGCAAACAAAAAAACAAGCAAATTGCTTTCACTCTGGTAAGAAAGATGAACACTTCATTCTGCTGACTTGGTTTTACGCATTACTACATGCAGGTTGAAAAATGTAAATGCATAATAATAAAGAAAAGATAACAGCTATGTTCCATTTTACTTTTCTATCTTAATAGCTGCAGGTAGGTAATTTTACTGTGTATATAAATCATTAGTCTTCAGGAGCTACTCAATTCTCTACTTATTCTTGAACTCTAAAGACGTTTTATTTTGCTAAGAGCCATTTCCAATTGTCTCTGGAGTGATGGCAAGGGCGAGGGAGGATTCAAATTAGCTTCAAGGTACATTTACTTCTATTACTCCAGAAATAACACCCCTATAACATATAGACCATTTCTTAGTGAAATATTAATTTACAATCTTCCTGTGTCAAAGTAACCAGCATGACTGGGTTTGACTCAATAATAAAAATTTTGAGCACTTCAGATGATTCCAAGTTTATTAATAGACAGTACTAACAATAGAAACAATGATTTCTTGATAATTTAAAAAATAGCTAAAGAAATGATGGAGGAGAAGTGTAGATTGAATGTTTGTATAATAAATTGTTTTTGGGGGGGCATGATCCAGTTGATTTGGACTTAAAGCAACATGAGATAACAAAATAGAACTTCCCCCCATTAAAAACAAAAACAGAAAACCTGAAATCTTTAAGAAATCAGTTTGCAATATCTTTCTTCCCTGAAGTTTTTAGGTGGTTTTAATCTTTTTGATGACTGAAAGGGATCTGGAAGCCTGTCACTGGATAGCCATGAACAGAGACCAGGTTGATATAAAAAAATCTACCTGAATTTTTGAATTTTGGGATTCAAAATATCCCAAAATTATTCCTGCAAGCACTGGCCTGAAGAAACAGTAGGGACTGTTTTCTAAAATGTTCCAAAGATCCAGTGAGAATTAACCAATTATATATCTCAAACTTGGTGAAAAAATACTTGGGAGAAAATACTTATTTTTTTTACAATGACCAGACAACCTTTAAACAATGGACAAAGGGGTGCAAAGCTGACAGAGAACAGTTAATATTTCTCCAAAGTACTATCTGACCATCAGTATACATCTAAATGACTCCAAGGGTTTTCAGACCATGACTCCCTAAAGTTTCCATCGCTGTCTTATTTAAATGGTCCTGCTTCCCTTTGCTACATCCTTGAGAATCAGCAAGGTTTTATAATAAGTCCAGGGGTATCAGACTAGCACTCCCTATGGTTTCAATCTCCATGATTGGTTACAAGATCCTACTTCTCCTTTCTTGAGATCTTAAATAATAAATAGTTTCAAATGAGTTTTTACTATTGAAGAGGGGACTATAATATTCTGAGCCATTTGTACGAAAATAAATCTCAACAGGTCAAATCCCAAAGTATGTGATATCTGCAGTGTTTGATTAAGAGCAGGATAACTCTTTCATCCACTCTACCAATCTATCTACCTTTTGCTTAATCTCAACGTCATAATTACACCAACAAGTCTTCCATAGAAATATTAAACCCATTGTCTTAAATTGATTCCAATTGAGAAATGTCCTAAAGAACGGAGTAGACCTAGACAATGGTCTATCCAATGCTGTCAACCTTTGCCGAAGCAGACAAAGTGCTATGTCTTTCTCCCACGGAGTGGAAGTAGGCTTCTCTTAGTGAGAAAATGAGGAAATCATTCCTTTCTGTTATTCAAACATTGCAAATGCCACAGTGTAAGATATAGTCTGTGGAGATTTGGTTTATTTAAGAAAAATCTGACAGCCTTTTCTTTTATAGTAAAAACACTTTAAAACTTAATCAGTAAGGAATGTTCTAATTCAGAAAGGGGGTTTTGTGGAGTCATTTAAGTAGCAGTGGAGCCTGACTCCTTAACAGGTACCAGTCTGATGAAATCTTAGTGGGTGTCAGTCCGACAGGCTCTTTCATAACGAAAATGTCAACTTGTGGTCTGCTGACCCATTGGGGAAATGTAAGCTCTCTTCCTGTGGACCTTGCTCCCTTTAGCCCATTTGTTCTCTGATCGTTGTAAAGTATCTTCTGGGATTGCTGCAAAACCTTATTCTTGTGCCATAGCTTAAAGCATATAACTCACTTTATTTTCACAGAGTCTTTGAAGCAGTTTGAAGGTAGGAAACCACAGTTTCCTTCGGTCAGTGTTTATGGAAATGAATTTTGAAATAGACAAGCCAACCTGGCTCTATCTTTGGTTGAACAATGACAGGCAATTCTGGACCACTTTGCCATCTGGCAACATGAGCAGCCAGATTCTTTCACTACTGTGTCACCAGGGCTCTTTAGATAATAAGGAAACGAAAATTCCACTTATATCTAGGCAATTCTGACTTACAAAATGCCGACTGCCTTGGGTTGATTCTTATTCATACCACCTTCATTGAAAATAGAGTGTGCCAGGCTTCCACTATAGCCCGTAAGGTTAGCAGTCCATCCCTTCCCTCATAGCTCCACTGGGACTCCTTGGTGTAGTATGCCAAGATGTATCTTTATGGGAACATACAAGTTTCTCTTTCCCCCCAGAAGCAGCTGATGAGGTTTAAACCATCACACTTGTAGTTAGCAGTCCAGTGCTTAATCCAGGGTGCCACTTTGTTCAAATAACGCTGTGCCTGAATGGAGCCAAATGAAATGCTGAATGTATTTCAAAGGTTTAATTGATTTACTTAGTCACTTCAGTAACAAATATCACAAAAAGGAAATTAATTGTTTTGAATAGGTTTTGGAAAATAATTTAAATATTCTGCATCATCATCTATATTAGTAATTCTTGACTTACTAAATATTTAATGGTAGAATTTCACTAAACTTTGTATAGTGGTAGTATTTAAGAAGCAATTCATTCTGAGCAGATTTTTGAAGGATGAACTGTTGCTTTTTCCCCAAACTTTCCTAATTTTGCCTCTATATTTGCTGCAAAAGGTGCTTAAATAAAAGTCAAGAGAAGGTAAGCATCATGATCTTCTATTTCTCATGCAACTCTAAAAACTAAAATAGTTCTCAAATACCAACCCTAAAAACCAAATTCAATGCCATGGAGTCAATAATGACCTACAAAGGACCCCAGCACAGGTTAGCCCTTTCCCTGTGAGTTTCTGAGACTGTAACTTTACTGGAGCAGAAAACGGAGTCTTTCTCCCACAGAGTCTGGTGGTGTCGAACTGAAAACCTTGAGGATTGCAGTCTGACTTGTCACCATTGTACCGGCAAGGATTCTAGAGTACAAACAACAGACGAGAATTAAAGAAAATAAGTCTCTGTGTAGGATAGGCACTTGATATTTAGGCAGTTGATGGTGAAGTACCTAGCAAAGCAAACAAAAGCTGAAAATAAAAGTGAGGAAAGATATCAAATGATACAGCTCAGGCATCAGGCATTTTGACTCTTCATATGGCAGGTCAAAGTAGTTTGAGCTAGTTTCTAAATAATGCCATTCCCAAAATTCAATACTCCCTCTTCCTAGTGATTTCTCACACTCTGATGGTCTCAGAGAACCTACGAGCTGTCCAAATCTGTCAATAAATGGAGTGGTTGCAGAGCAATATTACACGTTATCTGATCTTGTACACCATGCTTGTCTTCAGGTCTCCGCGTTTAGGCTTTATGTTAGAAAGAATGTAGCAACTGGCAAGATATTTCAGGCTCGCATTTTGCCTGGGTTCCTAAAACCCTGCCTACATCCACAGAACTCTCTCCCCATAGGTAGAAAGAGAAGATAAATCCAAGCCAATATTACTGCCAGAGAATCAATTCTGCCTCATAACAACCCTTGTGGACAAAGCAGAATTGCTCTAGGGGACTTTGAGTGCTTAACACATTTAAGAAAGTCTAGTTGACTCAAACTGCAGAAACTGGGCTTAGAAGTCAAACTCCAGTGAGATGGTGATGGACGTGAAATGCAATATCTGCCATTGCACCCACAAGATGTGCAACACTCCTCCGGTTCTTTTATCCTTCCTCCGCCCACTATCATCTCAGTCGAGCTCAAAATTTCCACTAAACTGGTGTACATAGAGCGGCACAGATGAGAGCTTTCAATCTGTGGAACTCAGGAAAGACAAGTCCCTCAGAAACAGTAAGGGGTGCAACATTTCAGGAAAATAGGGGAAGGGAAAGGGGTGAAAGGGAGGGAAGGGGGAATCTATAGCAACTATGGCAGAATAATCCCCCCTTAGTGGAAGAATACCAGGATCATAAGTGAATGTTTAGAATGGGAGGTGTAAAAATTATATAAATAATAATAGCAATATATTATATACCAAGAGCTCATGAGGATGGTGGAGGCGCAGAGGGGAGCAGAAGTTGACATCCAAGGTGTCAAGAAGATAATGTGTAGAAATTGTTGGTGTCAATAAGTGTATATGTATGTCTGTTCAGATAATGAATACATGATTTGTTATAATACACCTAAGAGCACTCAACATGATGACTTTTTAACTGCCAGTTTGTTTGGCTTTCTTAATGATTGCATAGGAACAAAAATCCAAAATGTAAAGATTTAAAAAATACTCCATTACTAAGAAACCTTTCTCTAGGTGTGGTGGACTTCTGTCCCTTGATTAAGTCACAGCCCTAAAGAAAGTAGAAAAGATTCCTTAGGGCTATCTGTGCACCCCCCCCCCTTTTTTTAAGGTGAACTGTGTAAAAGCTTGTCCCTTCTGCTGGATGTAGATCTTACATCTGGTACATCATCCTCCTGCCATATTGCCTGCTATTCTCAGGAGACATCATTTGACTGTTGATGATGTGTGCATTCAATTGTATGTCCAACATCCAAATACATCAGCTTCTAGAGCTACAAGAGTAAAGAAAAGCCTCCAGGTTAGCATCTGTCCCATTAACTTGAACCAGCTTCTGTACCTATGTCATCCACTCTCTTGATGTGAATCTCTTTCCATACGTACATATGTGTGCACTGATTTTGCTTCTGAAGAGCAACCAGAGATTTTGCTTCTCTAACACAACTTATGAATACAATGAGTTAAAACAACTTAATATTCAAATTTAAGCATCAGTCACTAAAGTTAATGATAAAGCAATTGAAGGATTTTACTTTCTTAGTTTGAATTTGGTTAAACATGCAATCATGATGCATTGATAGTTGCATGTGATTTGAATGCAAAAGCTAGAGGAAAAGTGGAAGGATCTCTACCCAGGAAAACATGGCCTCAAGGATGGAAATGACACTAGAGATTGTACTGTAAAATTTTACAAGAGCAACAAATTTGATAGCAATATTTTTTCAGCACCTAAATGGCTATTATGCACATGAACCTCACCAGATTAAATCCATGGGAATAAAATAGATAACATCTGTACAAAAAGATAATATTATCAACCAATAGTTGAGGAGAGACTAAATGTGAAACAGACCATTCATTTCCTATATGAAATCTCACGAAGAAGCTGAAGTAAATTGAAACAAGTCCAAGAGAATAACAATATAGCTTTTAAAATATCTCACATGAATTTCACGTAGAATTTTGGTAAAGACATCTGAAGGAAGATTACATGAGCTGTTGGATACAATTAAGCATAAATAAAAGAAAAAAACCAAAATATATGTAGAAATACTAAAAGGAATATCATAAAGTTTCTAATACTTGAGCATAACCACAAAGAAGCTAAAATGACTGGAAAAAAATGATGAAATGAAAGCCAAATAGGAAATTTCGAAGAACATCTTGAGGATACCCAGTAAAATACTTTAATGAAATGTGCAAAGATCAGAATTATATATGAAAAGGGAAGAACATATTCAGTATTTCCCAAGATAAAAGAGCTGGGAAAATGGATAACATGAAACTCTCAGTGGGGATGGGCTTCTGAGAAAATAGATGCAGAAAAACTTTAAACCTTATGTATAGCATCAAAAGATTATCAGAGACAGAAAACCTGGAGAATGGAGGCAGCACATTTTCAAGTCAGTGCCAGAAAATAATCCCTCAAATCATAAGACACTTAAAATAGGCTCTCAAAATAGTCCGCTAAGAGGCCCTGCATGAAGGAAAGCCTGAGGAGTAAAGCCCCTGGAGTGATCTTTTGTTAAGGAAGCTTGCCTCCACCTGAGACGAAAGAGGTGCACACACCAAGGATTCATCAGAATGTGCATGTCATTGTTGTCGTCATCCTTGTGTGACTTCAAGTTGCTTCTGTTCATAGTGACACTATGCACAACACAAAACACAACCCACACTAAGCCATCCCCACAATTGTCCCAATTTTAGTTTTGTTTTGCTCTGTTTTGCTCATTGCTGCAGCCATTGTCACACTCTAGCTCCTGGAGGGCCTTCGTCTTCTCTGCCTTGACCTTGACCAAGTAAGACGCGCTCCTCCATGGACTGATCTCCCTTGACATCATGTCCAAAACAAAGTCTAACCATCGAAGGACACACTGGTCAGACATTTCCCAAGTGAGATGGGTTGTCTGTAGTATTGTCTTTAATATTCTTTGCCAGAACCACAATCCAAATGCATCCAATCCTTCTTACTCTGCCTTATTCAAAGTCAAATTTTCACAAGGATATGAGATAATTGAAAATGTCTTAGTTTCAGTCAGGTGTACATTTAAGTAATAGCCTTGCCTTTCAATAATACAAAAAGATCTTGCACGGCACATTGGCCTAAGGCAATGTATCTTTGCTCTCTTCACTGCTGCTTCCTTAAACAGTGATAGTGGTCCCAAGTAAAAGAAATTTCTTACAACTGCAACATTTTTTCCATGTATTATGTTACCTATCGGCTCATTTGTGAGGCCTTTGGTCTTCTTTACATTGAGTTTTAATACACATTGAAAACTGCAATTAAGATCTCCCTCAAGAAGTGGCTTGGGTCCTCCTCGCTTTCAGCAAGCAAGGTTGTGTCATTTGCATATTGCATATTATTGATAAGCCTCACTCCATTGCTGATGCCACGTTCTTCTTCACATAAGACAGCTTCTTTGATTTTTTTTTTCGCAACATGCTGAATGAGCAAATAGGGTAAGTGAATACAACCAGATTTTAAATCAAGGACTCATCTTCACTGACTTTAAAGCGTGCAGTAGCCTCGTGTTCTGTTCAAACAACCGCCTCTTGATCCATGTCTAAGTTGCACAGAAGCACAGGGCAGGGTTCTGAAATTTCCATTCTACTCAAGGTTGTGCAGTTTGTTATGCTCTACAAAGTCAAAAACCTTGGTATAGTCATTAAAATACAAATAAACATTCTTCTGGTATTCTCTGCTTTCAGGCAGGATCCATCTGATTTCACCAATTATATCCCTTTCTCCATGTCCAATTTGGTATTTTCCTGCTGCAACTATTGTTGGAGAGTCTTTAGCAAAATTTTATTTGTACATGATACCACTGATATTTTTCTACAGCTTGAGAATTATGTTGGGTCATCTTTTCTTGGAATAGACACAAGGATCTCCTCAAGTCAGCTGACAAGTAGGTATCTTCCAAATTACCTATCATAGATGTGTTAGTCTCGGTAAACTAGAAAAACAAAATTTATAGACACTCATATTTTATGAGAGTTTCATATAAAGGATATGTGTACATTAAGAAAGCATCCCAGTCCAGTTCAGTCCAAGTTCATAAGTCCAACATTAGCCCCTATGCCTGACATTGATCTAAAATGTCCTCTTTAACCTCACAAAATGCATGCAATGACTCCAAATGCAGTAGGGAAGTCAGAACATGGAAGCATCTCAGAGCTGTCAGGTGTCTCTAAGTGGTTTCTCCAGCACCCAGGGCTGCAATGGGGTGGGTCCATGTGGTTTCTTTTGACAACCTCACCTGGTCTGACCATCAGAGAAGAAGAGATCAGAAAGACGAGGCTTGCTGAGTAATTTATCTCTCTGCCCTTCAATTAATCACACAGGTGTTCATTGACCAGGCTGGTACAATAAACCTTTACTATCACAATAAACTACTGAGTACTTCCAGTGGTTTATCTGTATGTTAAACAAGATCTAGGAAAATTGGAAGTTGCCAGAAAGGAAATGGACCACATAAAAAGGCATATTCTCAGCACTAGTGAGTTGAAATGAAAAGTATTGGCAATTTTGAATCAGAAAATCATATGGTTTACTATGCCACGATTGACAGATTCAAGAACGGTTTTATGTTCCTCACTAAAGACATTTTAAGATGTATCTTAAAGTACAATGTTGTCTGCTAAAGGAAAATACCTATCCCCAAACTAGTCAATGTATGCAATAGTAATAATCAAATGTACACACCAATCTTTATACCTAGTATGGGGCTTACATAATGTGGTGTCGACTTGAAACTATTAGGAGTAATATTGGACATATGAGCTTAATCTGAACTGGGGTTAGGATGTTCTCTCAATATACAATTGCCCTTTTATATAAAGGTCTTCTTATAAACATATGAGTTTCTGTCAATTTTTCTCTAGTCCACTCAGCCAATGATGAAGATATTGAAGCATTTATTTTATTCTATTTGATATATAATTCACTTATCATACAAGTCATTCATTCCATAATACTAAGAGAGTCATGCAATCGATTTTAGAAAATTTTCTTCTTTGTTTTTCTAAAACATTTTATTGGGGGCACGTACAACTCATCACAATCCAAACATACTGCGTGTCAAGCACATCTGTACCTTTGTTGCCATTTATTTTCAAATTTTCTTTCTACTTGAGCTCTTTGCTTCAGCTTCTCATTTTCCCCACCCTCTCTCATGAACCTTTGATAATTTATAATCTATTATTATGTTTCATGTCTTACACTGACCGATGTCTCTCTTTACCCACTTTTCTGTTCCCATGCGCTTGTGTGGGGGTTATAGAGAGATCATTGTGATAGGTTCCTCCTTTCTCCACCTGCCTTACCCTCCTGGTGTGGCTAATCTCAATATTTATCCTGAGGGGGTTATCTGCCCTGGATTTCCTAGGTTTCCCACTCTTATCTGTACCCATGTACATGCTCTGATCCAGCCAGATTTGTAAGAACTAGAGGAAAGTTGTGTTTCCTTTGTGCCTTATTGCACCCTGACTGACTCATCTCCTCCAGGATTAATTCCTCAGGTTCCAAGTATAGAGTCCAGTTCAACCAGTGGGGATCCCATAGGGGATCTCACCTATGCAGCTCTGGAATGTGTCCCTTTGATGCAGGATTCAGTGTCCCAGTGTATTATGGCACCAGCACTTTTGATGTTAAGACATTTTGATGACTAGAACTATTTCTTCTTAAGTTATAAAACTGTCAAGATTTTCTAAGTCAGACTGTCCTAACTGTAGTAGGTAAACCATTTATAGATATTCATTTCTTATAGATTTTCAATTTTGTTGCTACACATTTTTTCATAAAACTTTGTGATTATCATTTTTTAAGATCTTGGTTGGTTCTGTTTTCATATCATCCATTTCACTTCTTATTTGTAATTTTTGCACTTCTTTTTTTTCTTTGTTAGACTTGCCAGTGATTTATCAATTTAATTAATACTTTTGAAGAATCACCTTATCTGTTGGTTTTCATATAGTTTATTTTTTCTCATTCATTTATTTTTTTATTTTTTTCATTCATTTATTTTTTAATCTAATATTTATTGTTTGCTTTCTTCTAATGTCTAAAGATTTGTTCTGCTGGTCTTGTTCCAATTGTTGCAGTTGATGTACTAAGGCTGTATTTAAATTCTATTTTGCATTTATTGCTATAAACTCTCTTCTAAGTAGTACTTTTGCCATGTATCAAAGATTCTGGTATGTTCTGTTTTTGTTCTCATTTATTTCAGTTTTTAAGGATATTAATACTTTCTTCAATTATCCAGTCATTTTAAAATAGCATGCTGTTAAATTTCCGTGAAACTGACTTGGGGGGTGGGAGCAGATGTTCATCATATGGAAGATTTTTAATTTTACAATACCATGACATAAAAATATTTTCTAGTATTCAAATGTATAAAAATTATTTTAGGTGCATGCTTTATCATCTACAACGTGAGGTAATACAATGTGAGCTACACTTCCAAGTGCTCCTGCTGGATAAGAAACGTTTTTAGAATTGGAAAACATGGATGTTACTTTGAGGATGAAGGTGTGTCTGACCAAGGCATGTGAATGTTGGGCATTGAATAAGGAAAACTAAAGAGTTTATGCATCTGAATGGTGGTGCTGGCAAGGAATATTTCAAGTCATATAAACTGTGAAAGGAATAAATAAATCTGCCATGGAAGAAGCTTTGCCATAGTGCTCCTTAGTGGGAAGAGTGATGAGATTTTTTTCTTACATATTTTGGGCATTATCAAGAGAGACCAATCCACGGAGAAGGACGCCATGCTTGGTGCAGTGGAATGGCAGCAAAAGGAAAGAAGGTCCACCTCGAGATGGATTGACACAATGGATACCACAATGGGCAGAATGAAGCACAACAACAATTGTTAGCATGGTGCTGGGCAGGGCAGTGTTGTGTCTGTTATGCATCAGATGGCTGATGTTCGGAACTGACTTCCTCGCACCTAACAACAACTATCGCTCTTTATTAATCACCCACTATTAATCATAATATCCTTTTCTAGAGTCTAGTCTCTCCAGAAAAAAAATGTCAAAATGAATCCTAGAAAATTTTTCCATCCTTGCTTCTTAGGAGCCTTCAGGGTTTACTTCATCCAAGACAGATTTGTTTGTTCTTCTGGAAATCCATGATGCATGCTTTCAATATTCTTGACTAGCAAAATCATTCAAAAGCATCAATTCTTCTGTGATTTCCCATCCCTGTGTCTACTTGTTGCATCCATATGAGGCAATTGAAAATGTCATGGCTTTCATAGACTCATCATTGACTATAAATTGATCTCCTCCTTCTTCACAACTTTAAGGCGGTCTTGTGCAACATATTTTGTTAATACAATATGTCTTTTGATTTATTGACTGTTGCTTCTACGGGTATTGATTGTGTATCAAAGCAAAATGAAATACTTGACAAATTCAAAGTGTTCTCAGTTATTATGATGTATTTGATTTTCATTTACTTTGAGTTGCAATCCATCTGTGTCATGATCATTTCACAGAGTGCTAAGAGGCCTCCCTCCCATACTTATGGTGCATTATGCTTCATATAGTTAAGATTTGTAGATCAGTTGCTCAGAATATAGTTTTAATAAGTATGGTGAAAAGTTATGACCTAATACAAATCTGTTCTAATTTTACAACAAGCAGTATTCTCTTATTTTATGGAGGACAGTCTCTTGTTCCACGTGTAGATTGCTCATGAACATGATAAAATCTTCTGCAATTACCATTCTTCTCAATATTGTCAATCATATTCTACTAGTCACATAGTCCAATTTATTTATATAGTCAATAAAACACAACTAAATAGTTTTCTGATATTTTCTGTTTTTCACAAAGATGTATCTGACATTAGCAATATAATCTCTCATGAAATTTTCTATTCTAAATCTTCCTTGAATTTCTGGCAATTCCCAGTTGGCATACTATGGCAACAGTTATTGCTTTATATTCATCAACATTTCTTTTGCATGCAATATTAATGATAATATTGAAATAATTTCTGCATTCTGTTGAGTCAGCTTTCTTTGGAATGGGCAGAAATAGTTCTTTTTCTGTCAGTTACCCAGGTAGCTCTCTCACAAGTATCTTGGTATAGACAAATCAAGGTGACTAGTGTTTCATCAGGAGCCCTGGTGGTATAGTGGTTAGCAGTTTTGTTTATTACATAATCTGGTGTCAATCTGAAAACTCAGAGTGAAGGGCTGGAGTCTAGGCTGTCAATCAGGTTACAGCCAATGAGATCACTGTGTGCGAACATGTCCTTCTGAGAATTCTGGGAACCCCAATATGCCTTCTAGAAGGGGAAATATACTCTTTTGGCTTACTTCCTGAAAGATATCCCTGTGGAGAAGACACATTAAGAGAGACTGATGGAGTCAGACCTCTGGAGCAAGAGATGGTTACAACATCACTGGATCTACAAGACCTTTCAACCACTGGCCTGAGTGGCCTGAGTGTTTTGGGCATGAGTCTGAAAATAACTATATAGATTGATATTGGACATGAGATACTTTTGTACTTATGGACTTGATATGCACTAGGCTGAGATGTTTTCTCAAAACTCAGTTGTTCTTGTTTATAAACCTCTTTCTTATACACATGTGAGTCTCTATGAATTTGCTTCTCTAATCTACCCAGACTAACACATTATGGTACTTTGGAGGGGGGTGATAGAGAAACAAATCAAGAAAATGTTGAGCAGATGTTTGACATTTGCCTCATGGTAGTGTTTCTTCTTTGGCTAGCCAGAGGTCAGATATGTCCATGCAGCTTATTCAGCTGTTTTTTTCTGCAAAGAATAGGGGCAGTTAATATTTTGATTCTTTTCTTTTATTGTGATCTTTGGTTATTTCCATTTTCAGTGACAAAAATGAATATGATTGATTTAAATTTTTAGCTCAGAAGTAGAAATCTCCATTTCAATTTATCAGAAACCATAACAGAAGGTCAAAATGGCTGACAGAAAAACTGGTTCTGGTTTGGTGCTCTCATAGGTCTAATCCAATATTTTGTATCAATAGAATAGTCTAAATAGGGATTAAGATAAGCTACATAAGGATTGAACTTGCTGGTTTAAAAATTGAAGTTAGTATCCATTTCTCATTTGTTTATGCTGATTTCTTTGTTTATTACTGTTGATATAAGATTTTATAGAAATTATGATTCAGAAGTGTGAAAATAGAGCACTCATAAGCCCACTTGCCCTGAGCCATTAAAATTTGATTGTTAAATGATTTTAGGATGTCTACAAAAAAAGCTCTGAAAAGACAAGCCCCACCCAGTGCTTTGGAATACTTAGGGTCTTGGTCTTCAAAGAGTCTTGCCTGTTGGACTGTTGTTGACAGATTGGAGGGGGAAAAGGGAACTACTTGGATATTTGCACTTTGCACTAGTGGTTTTTGTCAGAAGCTGGAAAAATCTGGAACTGTGAAGAAAACTCATCTCTATGACTGAACATTAAAGGTAACCTGTGGCAGGCTGGTATGCTTGCTAGGTGACCACCTGGATCCACTTGTTGAGTTGAAGTGGGGAAAAAAGCAGCAAAGATAGAAAGATGGGTTGAATTTGGCCATTGCACCCATGGACCTGTTTTATAGGAACTATAGGAAAAGATGAGAACAGAATTACTGGTCTGAAATTCTTGAGCTAGCCAAGGTGGGTAGGGTTGTTGATAATTATGATGTCTAAGGACAAGGAGCATCCTGGTGAAACTAAGTGTGGCAGCCCATATTGAGTGGAACAAAACCTGACAGGATAAAGAGAAGAGTTTTGAGCCAGTGAACTCGTGCATATTGGATAGTCTTTCCTGATTTGGCTTTGCTTAAGATGTAGACTTCACAAGGTTTGAATTGCATGAAGACTCTTCCAATCAAATATGATTGTGTCCTCAGATGACTGGGTTGATATAAGTGAGAAACACAGAAATTGGACACCTCAAACGGGTGGTAAAGGCTTAAAGTGGCTGACTTACAAATTTGTATAAGTGGAAGAATATATTCATAGAATTACAGCATTAAGTAGTAGGTGTTCACATATGTATAGAATACTTTTTGTTCACTAATGGAATGTTATATATAAATGTGGTTAGCAGATTTTTAATTGTATGCATTTTAATTTAACGCTTCAAAGTACAGATATGATTTTATTATTGTTTGTTTGAAAATTATATATGACTTGTCTGTGGCAGTTATATAATCTGGTATGAATCTGAGCACCTTGAGTGAAGAGGTAGAGTCTAGGCTGTCAATCAGGTCATAGCCAATGATGCCTTTGTGTGGCATGACCTTCTTCTGAGGATTCTGGGATCTATTGTATTCCTCTGTTGAGGGGAGACACTCACTCAGCTAACTACCTGGGAGACATTCCTGTGGAAAAGACACATGGGGTGAAGCTGATGGAGTCAGACTTCTGGAGCCATAGAAGCCATGTGGAGACCCTTGCCAGCACTGAGATACCTATAATACCACTGGATCTACAAGATATTCCACTCACTGGCATGTGATCTCTCTGCATCTGGTGTCATTGCATGTGTTTCATGAATCTGAAGAGGACTTTATAGATTGTTATTGGAAATATAGGTTAATGTTGGACTTATGGACTTGATCGGCATTGTTTTCTCAGTAGTCAATTGCTCTTGCATATTGTGTAAGTCTGGGTAAACTAGGGAAATTAATCCACATCACCTCATATGATAAGAGAGAGTTTTATATAAGGGGAAAGTGCTCACTAAAAAAAGCATCCCTAGCCAGTACTGTCCAAGCTCATAAATCCAACATTACCTTATATGCCCAACATCAATTTTCAAAATTCTTCTTAATCTTAATCTCACAAAACACATGCTCACTACAAGAGAAAAGCAAAGTCAGCGTTATCATGTAAGCGTTATCAGCGCTAACAGGGATCTCCATGCTATTGCTCCAGCACCCAGGCTGCATCAGGGTAGGTCCATGTGGCTGCTCCTCAGAAATATCTTGCAGGAAGTGAGCCTTGTCAGTTGAAGCAGGGAATTGGCTAAAACAGCTGCACCCTGGTCTCACCATCAGAAAGCAACATACCTGAGCACGCAAAAGGCTAGACTCACTAAGCTATTTTATCTCTCTGAACTTTAATTAATCCTACCTGTGTTATCAAATAGGTAGATACAATGAACCTTACCTATTTCATATATAAATCTATATTTGTACATATACGTGTCTCCCTACATTGGTTTTTCTAGCCACTTGTTCTAACATACCAGCTGTGGTGCTATCCACAAGGTCAACCATTCAAAACTACCAGCAGCTCCATAAGGTGAAGGCAGAACTTTCTACTTTCGCTACTTACCATCTCAGAAACCCATAGAGCAGCTCCACCCGAGTCTATAGCGCCCCTATGATTTGGCATCAACTTTAAGTCAATGGGTTTTGTTGTTGTTTTGAGTGTTTCATCTTGTTGAAACACTTATAATTGGCGCTCCATCAATTCCAGAAATCTTATTTTCCACCAATGTTTTCAGTGCAATTGAGAATTCTTCCCTCAGTGCCACCAGTCCTTGATCATATGCTATCTCTTCAAATATTGAAACAACACTTACCCACAGGCATTTTGGTCCAGTGACTCTCTATTCCATCAATTTTTTATATTTCCTGCATTTTTCAATATCTTGAAATCTTTCAATATAGAAAGATGAGGCTTGAGAGTGTTTCTAATCATACAGAGAAGCTGCCTGTTGATCTTGCTGTGAGGACCAAATTTTGGTTTTCTTAATATTGATATATAAGACATATTTAAGTGGTAGTTAGATTTTCATTAGTGTTTTGATATTTGCATATCCATGATTGCTAATGAATTCTCCTATAATCATGTACTATGTTCATATTCTTATAGTCCATTCTCTCAGATTATTTGATACACATACAGATGGAATCAGTATGGTGAATGTATACATCCCAGATGCACATAATACTTAATTTCAAACCATGTGATATCCCCTGTCCTGTTGGAAGTGCTGCTTCTTGCTACAGATTGCCTACGAACCAAATAAGTGTTCTGGAGTTTCCATTATTCTATATGTCACCAATCACTTGCTATAATCTACATGGTTGAATGTCTTTGTGTATCTGATTAAACACAGGTAAAAATCTTCATGGTATTCTCTTTTTTTTAACCACGATCCATCAGTATCAGAGGTTATATACTTAATTCCACATTTTCTTTGATTGTGGTGTAGATTTCTGCCATCTCCCTATAAATATATTGATGCAATTATTTTGTGTTTGCATCAACAACATTTTACTTTTATGATATTAATGACAGTTTGATAACTTCCACATTCAATTGGTTTACTTTCATTTGAAATGAGCATGGATATGGATATTTCTCACTCTTTTGTTTAGGTAGTTTTCTCTCAAATGTCTTAGCATACAAGAGGGAACATCCCCAAAGTTGTCTCTATATGTACAAACATATCAATAAGGAGAGCGTCAATTCTGTGTTTTGCCTGAATGCAATTCTTTTCATTTACAACTATGCTACTGACTTCTTCCTTAAATTCCCTAGATTCTTCTCCTTTCCATGGAAATGACTGATGGGTGTGTTTTAATTAACCATGGCTATTATTCTTACAATACTTGAGTAGTTGTATGGTTCACAATTAATAATCTTACCCTGTGCAGGCTTTGTTAGTAGAGTCTTACTGTGTATCATGACTCTCACTGATGCCTGATGTGATAACTTTTTTGTTAAATTAGCTCTATCAGTAACCATTGGGAATAATTTTCTAATTGTAAGATTTGGTGTTAATCTTATATCTGTGCTTAATAATTCAGACCCTTTATGTATGCATTAGTTAACTATAGCTCTGTACCTGATTCCATTGAAAATTCCAATATTTTTAATAACTATGCATGTAAGATTGTGTCAACCTTTAGGATTTAATAATATTTTAATTTAACTAACGTCCTTTAGCTGATTATACAGAAGGAAGTTTAAAGGCTAAAAAAAGCAACAAGAAAATTACTAACTCAATTCTGGAAAAATAGTAGAGTAGAAGGACATAACCTCGTGCAACAAAGTCACTGGAAACAAATAGTCATAATAGTCGTAGAACTCTGAGCTTCAGAGGAAAAGATAGAGACGTGGAATGAGTACAGACTGGGAGAAGAAGCTTAATGTTTTTTTCAGATTCAAAGAGGAGACAGACTGGTGAATTGCAGCTGACGTGATGTCACCTTGCCATAAGCAACTGTTTGGCAAAGACTGGCACAAATGCCCACCACGGTGACAGACTGTTAAAAGGTAGAGTTCTTCCTTGTTTGTCACACTCCACTGGAGATTCACCTCCCATCTCACCCATAGACTAGGTAGGCAGGCCCTGCCCTCAGGAACAGCCTCTGCTCTGAGTGAATTTCATCTCTCTTCTTGAAGAGGAAACCAGGCTTGATTCAGAGTAACACTGCAAGATACCGCAGGAGATCCGATGAAATGCCACGAGAGCATATTATGCCCCTCTATAAACATTTACATTTCGCCCGTCCTCTCAAACAAGACGCAGAAGTATTCTGCTTGTGTAAAGCATTCTGACGGGACAGAATCGATTCTAAAGTAGTCAGCTTAGCTTGCATCTGGTATTATATACTTAAATCACAGCTATATGCACTATGGGAAGGGAAAAGGAAATAATATAAATGAGTAATGCAACATAAATTATAAGTAACATATATCATGTAGATATTTTGTATCCTTCATTTGCATACTAATTATATACCAGAAACTGGAATGATAGAAGTGTCTTGTTGGTAAACAGGAATAATGTTTGGTGGAAATGAGAAAATCCATTCCTGTCCACTAATTATTTTAATCCTGTTCAGGAAAATACAGTGTTTCAGTGTCAAATTCAGCGTCATTTGTCTGACACCACAAATTGTAGCCTAGTTATGAGATGAAAATTTAGTTATAAAATATATACATGCATTTCTTATGAATGATTTGTAATTTAGAGAGCATATATATGTATTTATACATCTATACACACACATATATATAACTGCAGGATATTTTTCTGCTTATTTAATGTGTAGGGATAAAGGAAGAAGAAAAATAATTGCAAAAATATCTTTTTCAGGATATGCTATTGTTGAGTGCTATTAGGTAGTCAGCTTTGCTAATTCCTCTTTTATTCAGCAATTGTTGTGTACTCTGCGTATTTCAGGTTATCAATGAGCCTTCCTTTGGTCCTGGTGCAATATAAATAAGCCTTCTTCTTTTTACAAGGGTCAGCTTCTCAGATTATTTGCACAGCATGCAAATTAAAAAATTACATTGGGAAGATAAAATGCTGAAATATACCTCTCCTGGTTTTAGCCAGTCACGATGCTCTTTCTACTTTAACAACTGCCTTTGGGTGTGCGTATGTCTTCCACATAAGCACAATGAGTTGTTCCATAGAAGTGAGGTTAATTGTTATAGTCCTCCTAGCCTTACTCTTAGTAACCCCATCAATGAGTGGGAAGGAGCACACACAGAAAGTAACTCTGGAGTATAATAGGAAGGTTGATCAATTTCACCATTCTGCTGGGTAAAAAAACGAGCCATCTCAGAAGCAAGAAGGGGAATCTCATAACTATTGAAAAAGAGGACCCAGAGCCTGAGCACCACCTTTGAAAGCTATGCATGGAGAGGTGGCAGTGGCAGAGGCAACAGTGAAGGCGGTGGTACCTAGAGCATGAGACAGAGTGGCAGACCTTTTAGTGGGAGCATGAAACAGATCAGTGGGCATGTTGACCTATGGAACTAGTGAAGCTGAGCACCTCCAGGCAGGAAGCTGGCTTGCTGTGTTGAGTGAACCTTGGGCATTTATCAGCAGTAAAGGAGCTTCGTAATGCTTGTCTGAGCAGGCCAGAGGCCAGCGGGGATGTGTGGATGGGAGGTGGATAACCAGAGAGAAGAATGTCTGAAGGCATGTGTGAGAAAAGGCTGTATTAAGGTAAGAACTTCTGTGTCCTTAGCATTCCGACCTTGACTTTTAAGCTGTTAGATTCCATAAAAAAGTGCCTATGTAAGAGTCTTGTCTGAGTTCTCTGTGACCATTAAGTGAGTGCTCCTAAAATTGCATCAGCTGGTTGAAACATTTGAAATCATATCCTTTAATTCATGGACCTTGTTTTTGTGCTAAAATTTTCATTGCAGCTTTGATTTCTTCTTTCAAGAACATTAGCTTTCCATCTTGTGCCACTTCTTGAAAAAGTTGAATTCCAACCAATTATTTTTGGTAAGGTGACTCTGTATTTCTCTCATCAACTTTCGCTACACTCTGTACCATTTAATATTTTACTCATTGTGATAGTTAGGTTTGTTGTGCTAATTAGGGCAATAGAAACATATGGGCGAAGTTTGATCAGGTCACACTTTGATTGGAGTGCAACAAGATAAATGAAGAACTCAAGCTGCATCCTGTATCTCTCTTGTTCCCTGGTGATTGAACCAGCATGCTGCTGCTTTTAACTAGTTCTCTGCCTCAAGCTGTGTGCTCTACTAGCTGTGGGCCAAGCTAATCTATGCATTGTATTGATAAAGCTTGAGGATCCTTCAAAACCTGCTATGTCATGGTGCTGGTGCTAGACTGATTGACGTGGAGGGTGGTGGGTCCTGACCCATACATTCGATTGCTTGAATTTGACATCTAATCTGGCCAATTTGCTAAGCTCCGGTGCTGCTGACTATGGCTGACCCACCTTGCTGTCTGCTACCTTCAGGTGGACTCTGTCTGTCTTGTCTGTCTTGACTGCTTCCTTGACTTTGGACCCATCAACCCATGGTGAAATGAAGGACTTCAATTATATTAACTGTTCCATGAAAGTGAGTTGAATTGAGCACTCTGTGTTGCTGTGTAGACTAATTCGCTCATATGCTCCTTCTCTATCTGAACCTATCCACTTATGAATATATACTCATAAGTGTCCTGGTTTTATTTCTCTAGAAAACCCTCTGTAACACACTCCTTGCTATTACTAGGAACATACTTGAGTTAGTTTTGATCCATACAACAAAAGAAAACAGGGGTTGATCCTGCACCATTATCACAATTGTTCCTATGTTTGAGTCCATAACCGCAATATCTGTGTCAATCCATTCCATGGAGAGCCTTGCACTTCTTCCCAATTTACCAAATATGCGACTGTTCTTTCCTGACAGCATGCCCCAAGTGTGTGAGATGAAGAATTGTCACTCTTATTTTGTAGACACATTCTAACTCCACTTCTTCCAAATATCGATTTGTTCTTTTGATAGTTCAAAGTGCTTTCAATATTGTTCACTAGCACATAGTATAAATGAATAGTTTTTCTTTGGTACTTCTTATTCAATGTATAACTGTCATATACATATAAGGCAAATGAAAATGCAATGAATTGGGGTAGGTGTATTTCAGTCCTCAAAGTAACATCCTTTATTTTCTTTTCTTTCCCCAAGGTGTAAATCTTTTTTTAAAATTTTATTGGGGGCTCTTACAGCTACTACAACATTCAGCTACTACAACATTTCCAAACATTTTCCACTTGAGCCCTTGGTACAAGCTCCTCTTTAAAAAAAAAAGAAACAAAAAAAAACCTTCCCTTTCCCCTTCCCCCCCTTTTTTTAATGGATCATTTTATTGGGGGCCCATACAACTCCCATCACAATCCCTAACAACATCAGTTGTTAGGCCACTTTTACACACCCATTGCCATCATCACTCTCAAAACATTCTCCCTCCCTCCAGGTCCCCATTATCAGCTCCCTATATTACCCTTCCTCCCCCCTTCCCCTTGAACCCTTAGTAATTTACAAATTATTTTTTTTCATCCTGTACACGGTACAATGTGTCCCAACACTCACTTCCCTGTTGTCCGTGACCCAGAAAGCAGGCTATGCAAAGATCCCTGAAGTTGGTTCTCCCTTTCTATTCCTCCATCCCTCCACCCTCCTGGTATTACCAGTCCTATTACTAGTCTTGATGGATCATCTATCCTAAGTTTCCCATGTTTCCAACTTCACTGTACATCTCCTGGTCTCTCTGGATTTATGTGGTAGAATTGGGGTCATGATAGTGGGTGGAAGGCAGCATGGAAACTAGAGGAAGGTTGCATATTTCATAGCTCCTATCCTGTATCTTAAATGGCTCATCTCCTCCTTGTAACCCCTCTGCAAAAGGATGTCACCTCACCTATTGATGGGCTTTGGGTCCCTAATCTGTACTCCCTCTCACTAATAATAATATAATTTTAGCTCATTGATGCCTGACACCGGATCTCTTCACCACCCCATGATCACACAGGCTGGTATGTTTCTTCTGTGTGGGCTTTATTGCTTCTGAGCTGAATGGCCACTTGTTTACTCAAGCCTTCAAGTCCCCAGATGCTATATCTTTTGGTAGCTGTACAACATCAGCTTTCTTCACTACATTTGCTTATGCACACATTTGTCCTCAGGGATCATATCAGGAAAGTGAGCATGCAATGTTGTGCTTTTTAGTTCTTGAAGCCTAATATCTCATCCCTTTGACACCTCATGATTCCACAAGCTAGTGTGCTTCTTCCATGTGGGCTTTGTTGCTTCTGAGCTAGATGGCTGCTTGTTTACTTTCAAGCCTTTAAGTCCCCAGACCCTCCATCTTTTGATAGCCGGGCACCATCAGCTTTCTTCACCACCTTTGCTTATGCACGCCTTTGTCTTCAATGATCATGTCAGAAAGGTGAGCATCTTGGAATGCCAATTTAATACAACAAAGTGTTCTTGAACCAAGGAGATACTTGAGTAGAGGTCCAATGCCCATCTGTGTCCTACTACTAACCCTATATGTATACACATTTATCTCTTTCCCCATCCTCACTTATAAATATATGCCCCTATGTACATACTTGTATTTGAACCTCTATAGATGTTCATTATCCCCCGGTTCCTTCCTCTATTTCCATTTGCTTCCCTCTTGTCCCACTATCATGCTCACTCTCCATTTGGGTTTCAGAATTTTTTTTCTGTTACATTAGTCTTAATTAATCCCTATTGGCCTTCTCTCACCCACCTTGTCCCTGCACTTATATCAATTGTTATTACCTTTTACTTGGGCTGGTCGACATCACCACCTTTCCCCTCCTCCCCCTCTTCAATGTCCCCAAGCCTGGAGCCATCAGTCCTGTCATTTTTTGTCTCCAACCTCTTTGTCCAGTCTATCGTGTCTAGATAGACCTGTAGAGGTAGCAATATGTACAAGAAAGGTCTCCTAAAATGGAGCAACTTAAGCAAATAAAACAATGATAACAACAGCAAGAAACCCCCTCAATGTACTATACAATATGTAACAGAATAATAAAAATAATAGAAATATAAGAACCTGTATAAAGTTCAAGGTCTGTAGTTGACCTCCTAGAGTTTATTTTCAACCTTTAAAGAGTCTTGTGCAACAGACTCACTGAGTGCAACACAGCTTTGGATCTCGACTTCTGCTTCCATGAGCATTGATTGCAAATCTAAGTAAGACAAAATCCTTGACAACTTCAATCTTCTCTCTGTTTATTATGATGTACCAGTGGATTTAATTATGAGGATTTTATTTGTCTTTACATTGAGTTGTAATTCATATTTATGTTAGTCTGGATAGACTAGAGAAACAAATTCATAGACACACTCATGTGTATAAGAGAGAGTTTTATATAAAGGGTAATTGTACATTAAGAAAGCATCCCAATCTAGTTCAGGTCAAGTTGCCGATAAGTTCAATATTAACTCAAATGTCCTATATCAATTGATAAAGTCCTCTTAAGACTCACGAAACACATGTGACGATGCTGAGTGCAGTATGATCACAGGCTAGTGGGTAGAGAGTTTTTGGACTCAGTAGCATTGAAAGATCTCAGCACTGTCAGGGGTCTCTGCATGGCTTCTCCATTTCCCAAAGCAGTTCCCAGAATTTTCAAAAGAAGGCCATGTCCACAAAGAGGTCTCATTGGCGATCTCCAGATTGATAAACTAGACTCCACCCCTACACACTTCATCTTCAAATTGACACCAGATTATGTAGCTATCACAATGCTGAAGGCTTTGATAGTCTATCTTCATTAACAAATGCTTCAAATCCCCCTTACTTTCAGTAAGCAAGATTGTGTCATTTGCATATTTTAATAAACCTTTCTCCAGTCCTAAAGTTGCATTCTTCTTCATATAATCATTCCAGCTGCAATGATAATTTGCTCAGCTTATCAATCAAATAAGTATCATGAGTGAATACAACCTTGACCCACACCTTCTTGATTATAAAACAAGTAGCATCTCCTTTTACTGTTTGAACAACTACGTTTTGGCCAATGTACAATATCTGCACAAGCACATTTATTGTTCTGGAATTATAATTCTTCTTAAACCAAAATTTGTTATGATCCACACAGTCAAGTGCTTTGACACTGTGTTAGTCTGGGTTGACTAGAGAAACAAATTCATAGACACTCATATGTATGTAAGGGAGAACTTTATGTCAATGAGCAATTGTACATTAAGGAAATATTCCAGTCCAGTTCAGATCAGGTCCATCAGTCCAATATTAGCCCATATGTCTGATACTAGTTCATCAATTCTTCTTTACATTCATACAGCACATGAAATAGTTCCAAATTCAAGAAGATCACAGGCCAATGGTTAGAAAATCTTATAGACCCAGTGGCCGTGGAAGCATCTTAGCACTGGTGTGGATCTCCATATGGTTCTTCCTACTTCAAGACCCTGACTCCATCAGTGGGCCTCCATATAGCCTGTCAACAGAAAAGTTTAGTAGAGAGTGAGCCAGTATCTGCCCTCCAAGAGCTACTTATCTCGGTGCCTCTCTAATGAAGTTATCAAGCTGGGGCATGAATGACTGGTTAGACTCCACCCCTTCAGAAGTTGACAGAAGATTATGTAAGTTCCACAAGTACAGAGAATAAAACACAGATATCCAGTATTTTTGCATTCTCTGATTTCAGTCCAGCTCCATCTGTTAGCAGCAATTATATCCTTTGTTCCATTTTCTCTTCTGAATCTGAGCTCAAACTGTGGCAGCTCCTCATCAATATACTGCTGGACTATTTGGATAATCATCTTCAAAATTTTGTATTCATGAAATATTAATGATATTGGTCTATAATTTGATTACCCTGATGGTGTTTTGTTACCATGTTGGGCTGCAACATACAACATGTCATCAGTCTGAAAACATCAGCTGCTTCATGGAATAAAGACAGGATTTCTCCTAAAATGTATTTTACTCTCACAAACTCAAAAGAGCAGATCTACTCTGTCCTAAAAGATCTCTCTGAGTTGACATTGATTTGATGGCAGTGAGGTTGGGTTTGGGGGTTTATAATTTTGAGTATGTCTTTCCTTGAATTGGATACAAGTATAGTAATATGGTCAAGTAACCGTCTTCCAAATATGTTAGCCTCAAGTAGTGAGTGCTTAAAATGCTTCGTAAGCTTGTTGAAACATTGCTGTGAGTATCCCATCGGTTCTTGAAAGTCTTTCCTTGGCTAATGACATCAATGCTGCTCTAGCTTCATTCCATCATGTTGCTTCTTGCTCATATGCTACCTTTTGTCATTGTGGGGTGTAAGACAGTTTCTTTTTGTTGTGGTGACTGTCGTCTTTTCATTTTGCTCTGATATTCCCTGAATCACTCATTATTTTGGCTGTGGAAACTTTTCAATGTTTCAGTCATACGCGGTGGTCATGTATAGAGGCAAAGGACATTTATAGAAGTCTAAATATAGGCATGTACATGTTTACACATTTATATAGAACAATGGGAAAATACATATTTGCACTTATATTTATAGGTTTAGTATTAAGGTAGATGTTGGTCCTTTACTCAAGTACTCCCTAAAAGCAAGAATATTTTGTTCTATAAATCCAGCGTTCTGTGATGCTTACTTCCTGACACAGTCACTGAAGACAAAATGGGGGCATATGCATATGTGGTGCAGATGGTGCCTGGCTATCCTTCAAAATAGTGTCTGGGGTCAGAACAGCCCACTGGCAGATTCTCTCTAAAGTCAAATGCAAGATTCCTGAACAGCCTTACTATCAGGTACAGACCATTGTAATCTTAATATATGTGATTGAACTTAGTACAAGTCCAGTGGTCTTCTCTGTAAATAAACACAACCCAAATTAGTGCTGGGTGCAATTATTTTTTAGTTGTCCCATGACACAAAATTCTTCCCTGACTTTTTAAATGTTGGTAAGGTTCTTTTTCCTCTTACACATCGGATTCATTTTTGCCTATATCCTAATATGATCTGATTCTTACCACCTGAGTACAATTTATCTCTCACTGTTTTCTTTTGAATATCCATTGTGAAGCACTGAACAGGAGGAATTAATGTATAATGAACGCAAGGGCAGATGATGGGCGATAGGAAGGTAAAGGGGATTTGGGGGGTAAACACTGAATGCTAAATGGGAGAGAGAGCAGTAGAACTGATTGTGATTGAACAACTCAATTTAAAAGTGATATAACCATGTGGGCGAAGGGGAGGATCTAAGATAGATGTGGTGGTGATTGTACAAATCCCCTTTATGTGATTGAGTGAATGAACTAATCAATTGTATTAGAAGTGGATTATGTGCCAATAAAGCATTGGAAAAAAATAGATAATATTTAAGCTATTGGTGGAAAAAAGTCTGGGACCACATGATTTTACCCAGAATTCTGCCAAGCATTCAAGCATTTATAGAAAAGAAAGCATCAATCCTACATGACACATTTCACAATGAAATGAAGGGCAATACACTACAAACTCATTTTATGAAGGTGTATAATCCTAATATTTAATCTAGGCCAAAGCATCAATAGAATTGAAAATTATATCCCTAATGAAAATTGACACCATTTTCAGCAAAATTGTAGCCAACAGAATTCAGCCAATCATCAAGAATAGCATATTGTTAACAACTGAAATTTGTATCAAATATGCCAGGATGGTTTAACATTAGAAAAGCAGTCAGTATAATTCACTACATAAACAAATCAAAGGAAATACCAATTAATTCAGAAAATTCTTTGGTAAAACTCAGGAAACATTCTTGATGAAAGAATGCAACTAAAATAGGAATAGATGGGGAATTCCTGAGCATAATAAGGGTCATATATGCAAAACTAATAGATCGCTTCTCACACAATGGAAAAAAAAAACTGAAAACCTGCCTTCAAATAGTGATCAAACAGGACTGCTCTTTATCAGAATTCTAAAAAATGGTCATGTGGTTATTTCATTGTAATGGCTATAGAATTAGTTTTAGAATCTGGGACCGAGCGGCTTCTACTTAGAATAAAAATCTATTTATTTGCAAATTAAATATTCCTGCATTTAGACAGAACCAAGGATTCAATTTTTAAATTACTAGAAATAATTTAGAATTCTGGTAATGTAGAACATATAAGATCAAAATACAGAAATCAGATTGATTATTATAAAATAAAGGAGATGACATAGAAAAGCAAATTAAAAGAACAGAACAATTTACAATAACTACCCAGAAGATAAAAATATATAGGAATAAATTATACCAGGAAAATCAAAAACATATAGAAATAAAAGTTTTTTTGGGGGGGGTAGAGGATGGGCGCATCACTGCCTCTGGTGGTCGCGAGCGCTAGCCAGTGCTGCTCCTGAGAGCCGCTGCTGGATTTGAACCGCCAAGCCCGTGGGCTGCTGTCCCGCACTTAACCACTTACGCCACTGGGGCTCAGCCTGAGATGAAATTTTTAAAAAACTTCTACAAACCAAGATACTTACACAAACGGAAAAATGTTTCATGCACTTCATCAAAGATTAAATATAGTGTAAATATCAATAATAGCAATAAAACTTTATAAATTCAATGCAATTCTGTTTCTCATCCCAACACAATTCTTCAAGAAAAATGAAAGCTAATCAACAACTTTATCTAGAAAGGAAAGAAACTGAGGACAAAGGAAACTAATAAGAAATAATTGTAGTAAGTACAAAGTCTTTCAGTCCCAGATTCTAAAATCAATTTTATGGTCATTACCATGAAATAACTACATTACCATCAAAAGAGCTTGACACTGATACATTGATAGTCCTGAAGACCAAGGGAATAAAATTGACCACGCCACAATACACTCAAGATCTTTGCTAATGGAATAAAAAAAAATTAGTTGGGGGAAGGGATGGCTTCTCAATAAATGGTGCTGAAAAAAAATGAATCTTCATCAGCACAATGAAACACAGCCCATTCATTCTCCATACCAAGTACAGAAATGAACTCAAAACAGACTGAAGATCTAAATATAAACCCTAGAACCATCAAAAGTACTGATGAGATAATAGGGACAAACTTAAGTTTTCTAATAGAAAATACATTACCAAATCTAATGATAAACACCCATTGTGGTGGTCATGTGCTTATGTTAATTTCATGATTGAGATGTAGGGGTGGAGTCTAGCCTGTTAATCTGGAGATAGTCATTGAGTAGCCAATGAGGCCTCTGTGTGGTCATGGCTTTCTCCTGATTTGTCTGGCAAATCTCACAATATTTCCCTCATGAAGATGACAAACTATCTCCCTGGTTGTTGAAAGTTAATCTCAGAGATGATGAATCACTGACAAGACAAAATGGCAGCGTCTGTGGAGCCAGAAGAGAAGCCACATGGCTTTGCCCTGATTAGAGGCAGAACTCTGAAGCTGGAGACGCCACGTGGAGACCCCTGCCAGCAATGAGTTGATTCTGTCACCACTGAATGCTATTGATGGACCCTGAGCTCTGGAAGCAAGGAGGCATGGCGAGACCCCTGCCAGCACCGGGATTCTGCATCCACTGGCCCATGACTTTGTGAGTCTGAAGGAAACGTTATAAACTGGTGTCAGGCATGTGGGCTAATATCAGACCTTTGACTTTGAACTGGACTGGGTTGGGATGCTTCCTCAGTGTTCCATTCCTTTTGTATATAAACCATTCCCTTATATCCATATGCATGTCTATAAATTTGTTCCTCTAGTTTACCCGGACTAACACTCCCATCTAAGGAAAACAAAGTAGCAGTCTAGGACCTCCTAAAAATACAGCATCTATATACATCAAAAGAATTCATCAAAAGAGCAAGCACACAACTGACTACTTGGAGAAATATTTAGAAATGATATATCAGATGAAATTTGAATTTTAAAACTCTAAAGAAAATTACAACATGTAAATAAAAATTCAAATAAACTAACCAAATAATGAACAGAGGGTATGAAAAGACAGCTTACTAAAGATAACATCTGCATGAAGAAAAGTTCACAATAATTAGCCATAAGAAAAATATCAATTAATACAATGAGATAAACCTCACACCAACACTGGTAGCAAAATTTGAAAATCAACAACAAAAAACATACTTCATAAGATATGGAGAGATCAAAATCTCCAACATAGCTGATGGCTATAGAATTGTACAACCATTTTGGAAATCAGTATGGATATTCTTTGAACAAACATAAATATCTGATGAGCTTGTAATCACTATGCTTGGTATATACTCAAAAGAAATAAGTTATACATTATGGACAAAAATGGGGCTATCTACTCTTATAAAGAGTTACAAAATGTACAGATATAGTTATGCCTTACCTTTAGGTTTGCTCTGAGTTCCATCAGCTGGATGACAAGGATACAATGTTATGTGTATGTATCCTTTTCCTCCATGCTTAAAGGAAACATAAATGAGTGTCAGATAAACAGAAACAAAAATAGGAGAAGTAATTAAACAAAACATATCTAAATAAACAAAACAGTACCTAAAAAGGAGAAACAGAGACGTCCCATCCTTAAAAACCATCCAGATTCCTTGCATATCATATCAGAATATGTGGTATGAAAGGGTGTAAAAATAGAACCCAAACTCACGTGGATTATTTTGTGACATACAAGTTAGTTTTAAACAAACCAACAAAAATCCCCATTTTTGATATCAAGTGATGTCAGAGTAGACTGTAGTCTTTGTTAAAATTAAGTCAAATACATTTTTGAAGCATTGGAATGACATAGGCCAGTACCTAACCAAGATTTCCAAATATATTCCAGAGATGAGAAGCATTCACACAATTTAAGTACAAACAAATCTAGAAATGCTAGAAAAAATTCCTGATGGACTGACAGCTACAAGACCATGTTTTAGAAAGAAGAAGACAATTCCTAGTACCCCATGATCACTCTTTTCATCAAAATGTTTGAGTCAATTGAAGTTGTATTCATCTGTGGGTTAATTTAATTAATTTGGGGACCAGTCAAAGAAATATGATCTTTTTTAAAAATGATTTTATTGGGGGTTCATACAACTGTTATCATGATCAATGCATCCGTCCATTGTATGCAGACTACATTTTCCCATTTGTTGCCAACATCACTCTCAAAACATCCTCCTTCTACTTAGGCCCCTGGTATCAGTTTCCCATATTCCCCCTTCTGCTTCCCTCCCCCTCCCCCATGAACCCTTAATAGTTTATAAATTGTCATTATTTCATCATATCATACAAAGTCCAGTGTCCCTTTACCCACTTCCCTGTTGTCCGTACCCCAGGGAGGTTATAGGTAGATCACTGCAATTGGTTCCCCCTTTCTGCCCCAACTTCCCTCCACCCTCCCATTAACACCTCTCTTACCACTGGCCCTGAAAGGATCATATGTCCTGAATTTCCCATGATTCTGTCTCCAGTGCACATCCCCTGGTCTAACTGGATTTGTAAGGTAGAATTGGGATCATGATAGTGGGTGGAAGGAAGCATTTGAGAACTAGAGGAAACTTGCATATTTCATTGTTGCTACACTGTACCATGACTGGCTCATCTCCTCCCTTCAACCCTTCTATAATGGGATGTCACTTCACGTATAGATGGGCTTTGCATCCTCAATCTGTACTCCCCCTCATTTATATTGATATAATTTTAAGTCTTTGATGCCTGAGATCATCATATCAGGAAGGTGGGCATGCAATGTTATGATTTTGTTTGAAACCTGATAACTGATCCCTCTGCTACCTCATGGTCATACAGGCTGGTGCGTTTCTTCCATGTGAGTTTTGTTGCTTCTCAGCTAGATGGATGCTTGTTTACTTTAAAGCCTTTAAGACCCCAGATGCTACATCTTTTGATAGCTTGGCACCTTCAGCTTCTTTCATCTTTTGTTTATGCACACATTTATCTTCAGTGATCATGTCGGGAAAGTGAGTATCTTGGAATGCCAGTTTTCTCAAGTATTTCCTCAATGCAAGAACACCTTAATAAGCTTCTTCCCACAACAATCAGCTCAAATGTTTCCCAGATTTTGAAAGTGCTGGTGAACTGGAAAATATTTTTGTCAGAGTTGACTCTATGACAAGCAATTTGACAGTGTGCGGCAAACAAAACTTGACAAGAGTCATTTGCTTATAAAAGTAGTATGTTCCTGATTCCTAGTATTGCTTTAACAAAACTACTCTAACTCGTGACTTTGATGTATTTTCTCATCATTTTTGGATTCTTGATGATACTCAGTGTTTACATTCTAGTCTTGATTTACATTCATGTCTTGACAGAAATGTAGAATTTGAATATTTTATGATCCCTCATATTTGAAAATTGGAGAAGAAAATCACCTTAAACATGTTTTTCTGCTGTTAAATGATATCTGCTAAGCTGATTTAGATAAAAATAAATGCTAATGATAGCTTTGCTTGCTACTTTAAAAAACTACCTTTATTAGCAACCATTAAGGTAATGATAGCATAAAATAATGAAATTTATCTAATATTTCTAACCACTACACTGAAAATTCATGTTTTAAGAGATTCTGATTGTATTCAGGAGAAAGATGAGACTTTCCATTCCTATGAAAAAGTACAATCTGAAAAACCCAGAAGAAGAGTTCTGCCCTGACCTACAGGCTCAAGTTCAACTCCATGGCAATAAGTTTGGAATTTTCAAGAAGGAAATATCATTATTTTGAAAGCTCATGCTGGTTTTCTTCTCTGTAACTATTTCTTGCAAAGGCTTGATTGTTCACCAGTTAATGAATTAAAAACTTGTGAAACATCATTTTTGTATTAAACTTTTCAGCAAATTTTGGATTCTAAGTAAACTAACAAGATCTCAATGACATTTTATAAGAAACACTAATATCCATGATGAATATATTTCTGCTATATGAAGGTGCCAAAATCTAGCGTGCAGAGGGCAGTAAATGGAATCTAAAATCCTAGAAGCAGAGACATATTTCTTTTCCTATTGCCGTGGAGGTCCCAGTGTGATTGCTAGGTGTTATCTGGATACTTCTGCCTCAGAATGTGGATGCACAACAGAATGAAACACTGCTTGGTCTTTTGCTAGCCTCATAGTTGTGGTAGGACTCAAATAATTCAGCAACCAATTCATTACCCTAATGACCACTTTAAGTATCAAAAGAAGATATAGCAAGAGGTATTTTATGCTTTCATACAGTTAACACTTCAATAAGAACAATAAAAGCTACACAACCTTGATTATTTTATAAGAGTATAATATTATTCACAAAAATATTATATAATACCTAACAGAAACAATTACAGGTCATTTAATATATTTTCATATTGCTTCTTGATTGACATTCTCACTTGCAATATTCTTCACTTTTATCTGAACATTGTTGGCATTTAATTTATCCTTAACCATCGTTTCGCTGTAGGAATAGGATTCCATTCATTGAGAGGTAAGACAGTTAGATGAGAGGCATTGTATTTGATGTATTAGAAACAGCTTGGTGACTTTCTCTTCTCTGAACATGTCATGTTCATCCATGAAAAAACACTTTCCATTCTAACATAATTTCCAGCAGTTGTTCTGACAATTTTTTCAGCTCTTTGAACAATTTCAGAAATTCTATAATTTACTCATAGCAACAGCATAACACAAAGCTAAAAAGTTTGACACCCTATCACCCTCTGGTGGCTAGACAATTTTTCTCTTTATGTTATGTCAGTTTAGTGAAGTAACAACATGCAGCACTAAAACTGAATTTTGTTGATTCATCATAACTTGAATACTTTATAAGTATTAGTAGTAATGATAATTTAATATTACACCTCAAAAATGGAGTCTCTTTTTTGAATAAGTAATTTCATTGGGAGCTCATACAACTCATCATGATCAATACATATTTAATGAAAAGTATAAGATTTTTGAAATGAATAAATAAATGAGACCAGCATAGCTATGTCTAATATTTAATACCTATGGAGGGGATGAGCATTGCTATGAACACTTACAGTAAGCTGTTGTACAGATTGAATGCTAGAATGATTTAATATGTGTATCTACCACTATCAGTAAAATTTTTAAATAGTAAGCAGTATAAATTTGTAATGTCCATGTTGAACAGCTGACCAGTGACCCATCATAGTGATAATCCTGATTAAGAATGCTATTTGAAAAATTGGTTCACAAAAAAATAAGTGTTGGTTACACCACACTGAAGCACACCAGCTAAATCACATCTCTGGCATCAGCCCATGGCTGCAGCACAATCTACCTCCTTGAGGGACTTCCTTTTTTTGCTCTTTTCTATTTTAACATGTATGATGTCCTTCTCCAGGAACTTGCCTTCCCAGACAGCATGCCCAAAGAGGTAAGAAAAAGTGTCATCATTTCCTCTGAGTAACACTCAGGCTCCACTTATTCCATGACAGATCTGTCTGTTTTCTTTGACACTCCATATAGTGGTGGCTGTTGCTAGGTGCCAGTGGTCAGCTCTAATGAAAGTGGCCTTGTCCACAACAGAATTAAGCATAGCCAGGTCCTGCGCCAGCCTCACAATTGTTCCTATGTCGGAGCCCACTGATGTAGCCACTGCGCCAATTCTTCTAGCAGTCTTCCTGTCTTTCACTGCCTCTCTGCTTTACCAAATATGCTACCCTACTCCAGCGACTGCTCTCTTCTGACAGTATACTTCAAGTATGTGACATGAGGTCTTGCCATCCTGGCTTCTCAGGAGCACTCTGGCCTCACTTCTTTCAATACCGATCAGTTTATTCTGTGAGCAGTCCATGATCATTTTGATACTCTTCTACACATCACAATTAAAATGCATCACATATTCTTTGATCTTCTTGATCAATTCAATGTGTGGGGGTATGTATATATGTTGCATCATATATATTGCATCACATATATATGTGTGATGTAATGGAGAATACCATGACTTAGTCAGACCCAATACAGTTCTCACTAAAATACCTGTACTCTGTAATACTCTAAAGAGTTTTTGTGCAGCAGATGTACCTATTGCAATATGTCATTTAACTGCTGCTTCTATGAGCATTGATTGTGAATCCATCAAGACAAAATCCTAAGCACCTTCTTTTATCCATTGGTCATGTTGCAACTTATTGTTCCAGTTGTGAAGATTTAGTCTTCTTTACGGTGAGTTGTAATCCATACTGAAGGCCCCAATCCTTGATCTTCATCAGTATTGCTTCTGTCGCTCCTCATTTTTTAGCAAGCAAGGCTGTGTCACCTGCACGTTTATAATCCTCTCTCCAATCCTGATGGCTTACTCTTCTTCATATAGTCCAGATTCCCTGATGATTGAATAAATATGGTGAGAGGAACAACCCTGACACATACCTTTCCTGACCTTTTGTTCTTTTTGCACATTTGACTCTTGTTCCAAATACGAGTTCCAAATGAGCACAAATAAGTTAAATGGACTTCTTCTCAAGTTTATACACAGTTTATTATGGTCCACATAATCAAATTCATTTGCAGAGTAAATGAAGCACAAGTAAGCCTCTTTCTTTTCTTCTCTGCTTTGAGCCCATGATTCATTTGTCATCAGCAGTGATATCCCTTGTTCCACTTTCTCTTTTGAATCTGGACTGAACTTCTGGCCGTTCCCTGTAAATGTGCTCTTGCAATCATTGTTGATCTTTCGTAAAATGTTACTTGAGTGAGATATCCATGATACTGTTCTATAGTTTGAGCATTCTGTTTGTTCAACTTTCTTTGGAATGGTCACAAATACAGAGCTCTTCCATTCAGTTGGGTTTCCAAATTTCGTTGCCTAAATGAGTGAGTGCTTTCTGTTTTTCCAGTTGCTGAAACATTTTAATGGGTAGTCCATCGGCTCCTGGAGCCTGGTTTGTGGCTAATGTATTCAGTGTAGCTTGAACTTCCTTCAGCATCATTTGTCTTGTTCATGTTATAACTCCTGAAATAATTTCTCATACAGTGACTGTGTATTCTTTACTTCTCTTGGTACTTCTTGTGTTATTGAACATTTTGCCAATGGAGGATTTGAAAATGGAGTTCAAGACTTGAATTTTTCTTGTGTTCTCTTAGTGTCAGATATGCTGGATTGTTCTTTGCTTTTGATTTTCTAATCCGACATCTTTATACATTTCATTGTAATCTTTGGCTTTGTTTTTTCAAGCTTCCCTTTGAAATGTTCCATTCAACTCCTTGACTCCATCTTTTATTTCATTGATTATAGCGTCCCTATGATTAATAACAAACTCCAGTGTGTCTTCTAGGAATCTCTATGATCACTTTGTCCTGTCTTTTTAACAAACTTTTGTTTTCTTCATGAATTTTGTTCTTGAGGTCCTCTCACAGCTCACCAGGTTTTCTGTCATCAGTGTTCAATGTGTCAAATCTGTTCTTGCAATATTCTGAGAATTCTGGTGGAATATACTAAAGGTCATATTCTGTCTCTTGTGGAATTGTTTTAGTTTTCTTCCATTGTATTCTGAAATTACATATGAGCAATTGATGGTCATTCCCCAGTTGACCTCTGGTCTGGTTTTAGCTGCTGATATGGAGCTTCTCCATTGTGTGTTCACACAAATCTAGTCAATTTGATTTATTTTTTCCATCTGGTGGTATCCATAGGATAGTCACCTTTCTCAAGTAACTTGTTTAGCAGAATTATTTCAAGTAATCTCCAGTTTCATTTTTTTCACCGACTTCATATTTTCCAAATACTATTCCTCCTCTTTGTTTCCTACTTTTGCACTCCAATTTACAATAACTACAATTGCATCTTGATTGCACATCAATTTCTGACTGGAATCCTTAGCATAATTCATTAATTTTTTCATCAACATCTTGTGTTTGGTACAAAATTATGAATAATAGTAGTATTGATTTTATTGAAGGTGGATAGATATAATTGATCACAGACAGCATAGTATCTCCTGGTGAATTTACCATGATCTTACTTGGCAATTAATGCCAAGCCATTACTCTTGATTATGTTATTCCCAGCATAGTAAATAATATACCTTTCTGATAAGAAATGGCCAATACCAGTCAATTTCAGCTGATAGCCATCATATCTATCACCAACATTTCATTACATTTTTGACAAATTCCAATTTTCCTAAATTCCTACTTCTCACATTCCATGTTCTGATAATCAGAAAATTGTTGTAGCTGTTCCGTTTGGCACTCCATGGTAATTACAATATTCATCACACTGCTTTTGAAATGCATCCTTCTTTGTTCTTCCTTATTCAATCTCCAACTTCCAAAAGCAAAGTAGGGGATTTGAAAATGCCATGGCTGGGGTCAAATAAGAGGAGGCCCGGTGATGCAATGTTTCAACTTGGGCTGCTAACTTCAAATCAACACTTTGAAACCACCATTCCATCCACAGAAGAAAGACTTTCTACTCCTGTGAGGAGTTATAATTTCAAAACATCACAGGAGAAATACTGTGACCACTACGGGTTTTCATTGACCACACACGGCAGTGGTTTTTAGCCTGGGTCAGGAATAATTTATTCCTCAAAGTAACAACCTTGCTTTTCAACCCTCTGAAACGGTCTCGAACAGAGGAATTTATCCCTTGCAATGCATTCTTCTATCTCTTGACTGTTGATTCCACGTGATTCTGGAGAGTAGCGAGATGAAATCCTTAGCAATTTCAATCTTCTCTCCATTTATCATGTTGCTGCTCATTGTTCCATTTGTGAGAGCTTGGTTTTCTTTACATGAGTTGTAACCCATACTCAAAGCTGCAATCCTTGATCTTGATCAGAAAGTTCTTCAGGTCTTCATTTTCAGCAAGCAGGGTTATATCATCTGCATTTAGGAGGTGGCTAAGAGCCTTTCTCTGCTCCTGATGTGGAATTCTTCTTCAGAGAGTACAATTTTTCTGATTATTTGCTCAGCATAGAGTCTGAATAATAAGTATGGTGAGAAAATATAATCCTGATTCACACTTTAACTGATTTAAAATCATGTGGTGTTCTCTTGTTCTTTTCATAAAACTAGCTCTTGATCTATATTCAAATTCCATATGAGCACAATGACATGTTTTGGAAATCCCATTCTCCTTCAGGTTATCCATAGTGTACTTAGAATCACACAGACGAAAGCTTTTGCAAAATCAATGACACACAGGAAATATCTTTCTGGTAGTCTCTGCTTTGAGGCAAGACTTATCTGACATCAACAATGATATACTTTGCTCCACATCTTGTTCTGAATCCTGCCTTAATCTCTGGCAGCTCCCTGTCATGTATGGTTGCAATTGTTGTATGATCTTCAGCAAATTTTTACTTGTATTTTATATCAATGATATTGTTACACAATTTGAGCTTTCTGTTGGGTAACTTTTCTTTTGAATGGGTGCAAATATGTTTCTTTTTTCAGTCAAGTTTTTGACTTGACTACAAAATTTCTTGGCATTGACAAGTAAGCGCCTTCAACTTGTTGAAATATTTCTATTGAAATTCTGTCAATTCCTGGAGACTTGTTTTTGCTAATGCTTTCGATTTGGCCTATACAGCTTGAGTGCCTTCCATCAGCACCACTGGTTATTATTTATATGCTACATTCTGGAATGGTAGAATTATCCACTAGCTCTTTTGTACAGTGACTCTGTGTATTCTTTCCAATCTTCTTTTGATGCTTCTTGTATCATTCAATATCTTACCCATAGAATCATTCAGAATTGCAACTTGAGGATTAACTTTCTTCTTGAGTGATTTCACTTTAAAATATGCTGAGCTTGTTCTCCCTTGTTGGTTTTCTAACTTGATGTCTTTGCACATTTCATTATGTGCAGTATTAGTCAAGGTAAAAAGATGAGCATGTCATAAGCTCTAGCTACAAATGAGATAGCACTTCACATAAACTATATATATGTAGCTGAATAATTCCATAAAGGAAATTAAAAGGCAATGCTTCTAGCTGCACACTAAATGATTTTTAAAAGGAATTTTAAAGCACTATTGTAAGTGCGAAAACACACCCTGAAATTTACAATTTTCCCAAAGGAGTAATATAATGAGGAGGGTCAGTATACAATTGATTAAGTTAATTTCAGTTTTTAACCCTATATGCATAGTAATACACTTGAGGAAATCATTAGAGCCTTTTCCCCTTCTTTTTACTACAAGCATACAAACACACACACACACAAAGTGAGACCCAGGAAAGATTGTCAAAGTGAATAAACTGACTCAAGTGTCAAAATTTGTAATGCATGTCACAAGCAGAGTGTATTAAAAGTTAGGTATTATATTTTGGATAAGAGTGTATATTAATTTGTAACTTTTAATGAAGATATTCAGTTTTCACTAAATTACAGTGAATTGTTTGTGTCACTAAGTAAATTAGTGCTGATACTCTTTAAAATACATAAGCATATTTAATAACCCTTGAAATACATGGCCATCATGATTGACAGTTAATGTATTACAACTGCATTTTCAAGATAAAGAATACATTGAAGCTAAGCATTTGGTTAATGTAGGTCAATCCACCAATAAACACAAGAAGTAACTGATTAATCCTGACCTATAAGGTTTTTGCATAAGGATTCTGAATGATAAGCATTGTAGTAGTGCTGGAACACTGTCTCACCAAAAGGTTAGCCGCTTGCACCCAGCAACCACATAGAGATGGCAGCTATTTCCATAAAAATTAGTTCTACATATTGTGAATTATGTGAAGGTTTATAAAACATTATTTTTACAGTTAAGAAATCAAATATACTTTTTTCATCTCATTCATTTCTCCCCTCTTCCACATTCTCCCTGTGTTTCTGGATTAATGGTTTCATTTCCTTACCTGAAGGATGACTAAGGGTCACAGATTTGCAAAGCTTCCATAAAGATATGTAACTATGGGCATTCTATGGGGACATTCTACTCTGTATGAGCTCTGTGAGGTGGAACTCCCTCATCAGCAGTGAATTTGTTTTTGATTTGGATTTTGAAACTTTGGTGTTTTTCTACAAATGATTAAACACATCTAGCTACACACAAAATTATGTGTGTAGGAATTGGTGGAAAATATCCACTATCTTTTAATTACACTTTTCACCCAAAATTTTGACCCTTTGCCAGATAGATCATTTATTTTCTAAAGTGAGTTAAGATTCGGGAAAGGTAATGACTTTTAAAATCATCATCATAAAGTTTAGAAGCTATGCATAAGGTTTTCAGCGGTTTCCTCCAAAGTGAGAAACTTCATTTTCTCTTCTGGGTCTGGAAGCTCTGCTGACACTATTCACTTTGGGTGAGTGTGGATATTTGAAATATCAGTGACGTAGTTTCCAGCATCAGAGCAACACAGAAGTCGCTTCAGTACAGCAAATTAGCAGACAAATGGCGAATCTATCCCTGGAGGCCAATCTGTGAAAAAGGACCCCATGTTTGGTAAAGTAGAAGGGCAGTCTAAGAGAAGAAGGCCTTCAACGAGATAGTATGACTCGGTAGCTATATCAAAGGGCTGAGTCGAGGAAGATTTCTGAGGATTGCCAGGGCCATGCCGTATTTCACTCTTTCCTGTGGGGGGGCGGGGGGGGGGGTTGCTATAGGGTAGAGCTAGCTCCATCGTAGCAGCAGCAACAGTGTCATAACTTTGCTATTATGAAGAAATTATAATCTTCAGATTTTTAAAAAATCATTTTATTGGGGGCTCAGACAAGATATCACAATAAATATATGCAAACCAGATCTGTGCATTTGTTGTGATCATCATTCTCAAAACATTTCCTTTCTGTGTAAACCTTTGGCATTAGCTTCTCATATTAGAGATTATAATCTTCAAATTGTATAACAACAGGACATATCATTTAAATACAATTCAAATGTAGTTTTCTTCTGGACTTCTAACATACACTTAAGGACACTTCTCTTATATTGCAATGAAGAGTGCTCATTTTAAAGACTAATCGGTTCATAGATATTAAAGCAGCAAGAGGAGGAGAAGGAGGAGGGGAATTTATTGTTACGGTGTTTTCCTCTCTGGTGCAGTAGTAGTTACAAATTGGGATGATGACTATAAGATATGCAGCTCTAAACCACCAGCCACTTTGAGTGAGAGAAGAGATTTTCTACTGTAGCAGTCACTAAACTTGTGTAAATTTGATGATTGGGGTGTAGGGGTGGAGTCTAGCCTGTCAATCTGAGATAGTCAATGAAAGCTGTGTAGGGTATGGCTTTCTCCTGAGAATTCTGGGAAATCTGGCCTTATTTCCTCCCTGGGAGGTGAGATACTTAAGACTCAGTCCCTTGGAAATGCTCTACTGACAAGACACAAGGCTGACTCTGTGAGACATCCCAGAGGAGAAGTCACATGGGCTTACCCTGATGGAACCAAACCTCTGAAGTCGAAAAAGGCACACAGAGATTCCTGGCAGTGTTAAGATGCTTGAGATGCCACAGAAAGGCCCCTGCCAGTTCTGAAAAGCTTAGGACATCACTGGATTCTAAGGTTTTCTTACCCACTGGCCTGTGATTGTCCTGCATTTGATGTCACTGCATGTGCCTCGTGAATCTGAAGAAGATTTTATAGATTGGTATCAGACATATGGGCTAATAGCAGACTTGTGGGCTTGGACTGGACTGTGTTGGGATGCTTTCTCAACATTTGATTTCTCTTGTATATAAACCTCTCCTTTATATGCATACGTGTTCTTATGAATTTGTCTCTCTAGTCTACCCAGAGTAACACACTTACTAAAGAGTTATTGTCTCAGAAACCCACAAGGGAAGTTCTATCATGTCTTATGTTGTCTATGAACAATGAACACGAAATGACACATTGGAACCGAGTTTTCTTTTTTTTTTTTAGTTCTAACATTCTAATTTTAAAAAGACAGAAAGAATTTGAATGCCTGATGAGAAAATGAGTGTCTTTCCTTTCCACACTGGATAGTCTGGCCCTATTTGCTCTTCAGTAGCAGAAAGAAATTTTTTTAATGCTGCAAGTGATTTTGAGGCACGATTTAGTTTGTGTTTTCAAGATAAAGATGTTCCTCATCAGTCCTTCTAGTTGAAAGTAGATTGATATTAGAAAAGCGGTTACTGCAGGGAAAAGAGAAGGGCAACTCTGCCTATGGCCTCCCTATCAATAGCCTTTCTTCAAAGAGCTTACTCAAAAGAGAGACGCCTGGTGGGAAGAAACAAGCAGAATAAAGACACTGCATTCTATTGCTAGTCATGCCCTTAATGCCTCACTTGCTCAAATCATAAAATGGAAAATAATTTGACACCCCTTTAAGAAAATCTCTCCTACCATAAGCAGCTTCATATCCTCCCAAAGTATTACCAAGTTATGTACCAATGATATCTTTCATTCTTAAATTCAATGAAAGCTCATTAAACATGTGTGATCTCATTCTAAATGTTGGGAATGTAAACATTCTCTTATATCTTGGTTGAATTTATTTGAAATGTGATAAGATAGACAGGGAATGAGGGGCAAAAGGACATGCATTAATATTTAATGTTTTCTACAGGCCAGCCATTACACTACACCAGGTATCTATATTATATTATTAAACTGTGCTGCTACAACCTTTAAGGTAGGCATACTGTTTTCTCAGTGAAAAAGAGAGATTGATACCATGCATACGATACTGACAGTATATATGAGATTTGCTCTTAGGTTTTCTGAATTCAGAGCTTGCACTTCAATGTCATACAACCAAATAGAATAATTGTAATGTATTCTATAATGTGCAATGAAGGTAGGAAAGAGATGAAAATTTTCTTGAAGTGCTATGGAAGACTTGGCACCTTATTAAACACATGAACTATATTCCAAAGACTGATGAATTTGCATAGATCAAAGGGCATTCTAGACATAATGAAGAGTACCACTTATTTCATTTACTGCTGATTACAAATAATTGGATTAGTAAGGACAATATTTGAAAAATAAATGTGTTGCATTTAAAAATGCTTTCTGCCATCCTTTTTGGAGATAATAATTTAAATAAAAAGAGTGTATTTTTAAAAACGGAGATGTAGATGATCAGCATAATGTTGAAAGATGAATCATAAGAAACTACCACTATTTGACAAAACCTACCTGTTATTCAATAGACACCCATGTTGTTCAAACTATCTGGGACAATCTAATGAAATCTTGTACTTGTGTAAGGGTTTTTCATTTCAAAATACTTCTTCATTATGCTCAGAAGCATCCAGAGGATTTCTTCAGATGTCTTAATTCCTCCAATTGTAAGCTCTTACCAACTCAGTAGTAAGCAAGCAGGATACCTCAAATAATAGAACAAAGAAAGGATTTTCAAGTTAGTAAGAACAGAATTGAGACAATTTTTATTACACAATAGTGAAAATATTTGAGGCATTCTGTGTAGCATTACAGAAATTGCAAAAATATAAGCTTATCTTAAAAAAATGCAATAAGAGGAGGCCTTAATCAGTATGATAGAAAAAATGGAATAGATTTGTATCAATCAAGATTTTAAAAACTATAAAGCAACAATGATTTACCTTCATATTGATCTAGCTCTTTTAAAAATAATTGGCTAGGATGCACATCAACTGCTCACTTACTTGCCTAGTTATGTGCTAACGACCAATTATTATGCAAAATTCAGCACTATGCAAAAATGGAGACTAACCACAATAGATTATAAAATAAGAGTTGACTACCTTCTTAAATATGTGTCAAAACATTACATAAGTAACAAACCACTGAAAATAATAAGTCAACCAAGTCTTCTTATAAATTTAGGCTCCAACAAGTGTTTTCTCATTTCACACCTCAGCATTTGTTACTGCCATAGTCATTAATGTGCAAAATACTCAGAGAATAGTTTTTCTCTATTACCATGAAGTTTTTCTCTATTACCAAAAATGTCTGAAAAAGATATTGCTGGTGATATTCCAAGGTAAATAAAAATTATTGCTACAAATGCGTGAAAATCTTCATTACACAAAACTATCACAATGTGATGCTAGAGGGTCTTTTCCTTCTGTTGAAGTATACATACTTAGTGATAGGTCCAGCTGTGAGAGGAATGGCACCTGGCCATTTTGAGCTTCACCTTCCCATGATTCTCTCCACCCCCACCGATTCCTCATTCAAACTCATCAATCAAGACAATACATGGTGCCTCATTCAAACTCATCAATCAGACAATACATGGTGCTCTCCCAATCCTTAGCACCAGACTCTACCCCTGAGGACAGATCTATCCTCAGCACCCTCTTGTTAGGAATTTTCCTTTAGGTTTCTCCTATCTCCCTCTGCCTTTTCACTCTCCCTAACCCCAAGAGAAGTGTAGAAGAACACATTTGCCAATAAAAATTGTATGTAATTCAATATTTGTGGTCCATTCAGTTTTCCATCATTTGGTGACCAAAAAAAAGGAGTAACCAGCTCTTGGGTTGCAAAGGTACTCTCCTGGGTCAGTAGCCATTCTGAACTTTCCTCTGGGACTTTACAGAGACGATATCTTAAAGGGACCTACATTTGCTGCTACAGACTGCATGCAAGAATGGTGGCTGCTTTGAGGTGAGTGCTTTTTGAACCCCTTTTTGTAAATCTTCTGTCCATCTCTAAGGCCTTTCAGGAAGGTCCATGTCCTAGTAATTCTGGTACCAGATCAGATGACTCCCATCCATGGGAATACTTGGTACAGGGATGCCTTCCTAACCTTCCACTGACCTATTTATAAAGAAATCCCTGAAGATGGATGCTCCTTGAGTTCCTTAAACTTTTCTGGAACTCAAAATTCACTTTCCTCCATCAGAGGGAATAACTAATCTAGCCTGCCCCAAAATTCATTTCTGGTGGGCCTGCTCTCAAATCTTAAACTTCTGGACCTTAATTCAGCATTTTTTAATAAAACGCTAATTCTTCTATATAACAAAATATGGCCTTAGTACAAATTGGAAATAACTCAAATGAGACTGTAACTGGAATTATCAACTCACTTGTGTTGACATCCTTGAGATGGCCAAAAATGACACTATTGATTTAAAAATCTTCTGATACAAAAAAGGAGTAACCTTGATAAAATTTGCCAATGTAACAGCAGATTCCTAGAAATCCCCTACTTATAGGCTGCCTTCCTCCTTTCCTCTCATCTGTATCAATGTAAAAAATGTCTCACTGCCCAATTCCTGCAGGTACAGGAAACGATCCCCCTGCCAGACAATGAATCTCCCTTTTATTCTTGTGGCCATGTTCTGTCACTTACAGTACTAAACCTCCCCATACATCCACTGCTCCCATTTTCTGTCTTCCTCCTCGCAAACCTCTTCCTCTCTTGTCGCTAAATTCCCCAGCTCTTTCCCACTCCTTGCATCCTGTCTCCTCCCATCCTCCATTTTCTGATTCATCAACTTCTTCCACACTGTCCCCTCCTCTTTGTCACCATCTCCCTTCCCACCACTAGCCACCGTTTGCACTAGTTCCTCTCTTCCCCCACCCTGGCACCTTTGTCTCTTCCCTACACTCAGAAGCTCTCAAACCTTCCTGGCTCCTTCTTAAAACCCCTTCTATTATAATATATTATAGCTGAATATTCCACCTTTAAACCATGCTCCCATGCTTCCTCTCTGTGAAGTCGTGGGAGCTGAGGGATTAGTTAAATTTCATATTCCTTCTCTTTATGACTTATCTGAACTGGAGAAAAGTTTGGAAACTTATTCCTCTGATCCAACCACTTATATTAAAGAGCTCAAATCTCTCATTCAGTCTTACAATCTTCCTTGGCATGCCATTTATATTATCCTCACTACTACTCTGTCACCAGAAGACATAGAGAGGGGACAACAGAGAGGAACTAAAATTCATGCCCAGAACAGGGATAGAACAGTGAGCTCTGACATAGTTTTCAAACAAGACCTAACTGGAATTATCAACTTGCTTGTATTGACATCTCTGAGGTGACATGGGTATACATCTTCTTGAGGGCTTTCAAAAATTGGCTAATGAGGCAGCCACTTGTGTCAAAATTAGAGAAATCTCCCAAACCCCAAAGAAAACCCTGCCCAATTTTTATGTGGCTTTACTTAAGATTATCAGAGTTGATCCTTCCACAATAACTGGGACCACTTTACTCCATTTCACATTTAAGTTCACAGTCAGCTCCTGACATTAAGAGAAAACTTAGAAAGTTAGAGGAAGGTCTCCATTCTCCACAGTGAGCACTTGCCCGATGGAGTTTTCAAGTTTTTCAATGATAGGGAGGACCAGGAAACATTAGGCAAACTAGAGAGACAAAGCTAAATATCAGATGCTGGCTAATGCCCTTCAAGGCAATGTGAGTGGATCCAAATCTAAATGCAATGCACCACTAGTTGGTACGCCGTACAGACCCTGCCACAGATACACACAGATTGGACATTGGACACACAAATGTCCCAATCCTCATCCTCCATTGAAACCTTGCCTGCATTACAAATGAGGGGAGCATTGAGGAGTTGATTGCCCTTACTCACAGACGGGGGAAAGAACAAAACGCCTCTAGAGCTACCTGCCCAAGACACGTCAACATCAAAGTTTCTAGTTTTGGCAACTGAGGAAATGGCCCTGACGCAGATTACCCACCTTGAGTCCAGATCAATGAGGCTCAGCGCAGGTAAGTCTATTTCTTTCCTTTTAGACACTGTGGCCAATATTACCTGAACAGCCAGGGCAAGCTTTTTAGGGCCCACCACTATTGGAAGAGTATCAGACATAGTCTCACTACACCTCTATACAGGAACACTTTTCAATAGCTTTGATCATGTATGATTCTCACATCAGTTTATAGTCATTGCAAAATCCCCACCACCATACTGGGCAGAGATAGTCTTACTAAATCCAAATCAGGAATAACTTTTTATTTATCAAAGCTTCTCAAGCTTCAAATATGTGGCTTCTCCTACAAACCACAGCAGACATTTCCCACCTCCATTCCATCCCAAAATAAATCCAGTACCCCAACAGTCGCCGCAATTCCTTACCTTTACCACCTGTTCTAGTTGACCCACACATTTGGAGTACCACCCAGTCTTCCCTTGCCAGGCATTACCAACTCATTTACATCATATTAAAATGCCCATTGGAATTCCCTAATGTTCCTCAATTCCCTAGATCTCTCCTCTATTTAGAGGGTACAGCACACTGCCAATGCCTGCAAGTATTGGAAAATGAATGCTCGTTTAAATTCTGTTTCTAGAAATGATTCCAGTTATATCTGTCACCACTGAGGTTTGTGCTAATTATGCTTACTGGATGAATGCTCCGCATCTGCTCCTACTGGAATTTGTTGAGTAGACTCAAACTGGTCCTGTCCTGTGTGTGAATGATTCTGTGTGGACTCCAGGCCCTTGGGGAGATGGGAGGGCGATTACCTGAAGAAGAGAGCCCAACATTTAATTTTACCTTTGCATTTGAGGTATTCTACATGTGGGTGCCAGCCTCAGCTATTTATTTATTAAACTACAAGCTTGGACTATGTAAGTTATGTTTAACAACACTGACCATGATTACTATATGATAACAGAAGAGCCATTTACAGAATATGAGAATTCCACTTCCACAGAGGTGAGAAGAGATGTGGAAACCTGTAAAACCATGAGCTACGGGCATGTCAAACCCATTTGACACGGATGACTCAAATATTAGGAGTTCTGGAATAAAAATTTAAGAAATAACACCATCACAATCTATGTCCCAGATATAAAATTTCTAACAAATTTCCTTGGAGCATCCGATTTTGTCTCATGTGATTGCCAGTAAATGTAAATATTGAAAATACTCTATTGCTATCGTTGCCACTGGGTCACAATAGTGTGACATGAATGGGAGGCCTTGCACCTTTTCATGCTTGGCTGTTAAAACCCACGAACAGTGGGATTTGTGGAAGATGCATCTCAGCATTAGGCCTTTAATAGGATCTATAGGAAGCTTGACTAATACTACTCTGTTTGATTCTATAAACACAACATTAAAATGAAGTGTGCTATGGCTGAGCCCCGGTGGTGTAGTGGTTGTGGGCTGGACTGTGGCCCACTGGGATGGAGGCTCGATTCCAGCTCCATGGAGCAAAGGCTGGGCCTCCTACTCCCACCACCTGAGGGCAGTGATGCCCCCCCCCACAAAAAGAAAACAAAACAAATGAAGTGTGATACAAAGCTGTTGGAAACATCATAATACAAGAGACTCTGACTATACTTAATGGCACATGCTGTAATTGTAGAGTGTATGCATGCCTTAATCATACTCTGCTTATTTACCTCTCTAAAAATAGTGTCCTCATCTAAGGGGTCAGATGGATTGTGGGTCCCAGTGCAGATGAACCACAGATGGAAAAGCAGTTCAGAGACATCCGTAGGGTCTCCTATAATGTCAGAAATGTTGATACTATCTCATCAATGCATGGGTATGATCATTACAGGAATCATCGGGCTCATAGTGATTGCACCACTGATGCACTGATGCTATTTCAGGAATCTATCAAAATCTCATTTTGTACAAAAGAAGCAACCCGATTCACATCAACTATGAGCCACACAGGCAAAGACAGATGTTGAACTAGAAGGAAAAGTGACTGAACTGCAACAAACCATTCAGTGGCTAAGAGATCAAACCCTAGATTTGCAACATCAATTAATGTTAAAATGTGACGGGAATATTACTGATTAATTGTGTAACTCTTTGTCCATAAAATGATTGACTTTATTTAGAAATAATTTGCAGTCATTTAAGAATTTTTTTCTTTATTTATTGTTTAGCTAAAAAAGAGAAATATCCAATATATTTAAGGATAAGTTAAAGTCAACTGCTAACACTCTCAACCTTTCTAATGCCATGAGACTTTATTACAGTTCTTCATGCTATGGCGACTCCCAACCATAAAATTAGTTTTGTTTCTGCTTCATAACTGAAATTTTGGTGCTGTTGTGAATCAGGAGACCCATGTGAGAGGGTCCTCTTACCCGCAAAGGTGTCGCCACCCACAGGCTGAGGACTGTGGCTTTAGACTCTAAACTTTAGAGGAACTTGACCCACATGCCTGGGTTCTGGGTATTTTAGATAGTGTAGATTCTAGCTTAACTGTGAGATTCTTGGTCCTGCTTTTTGTTCTTTTAATTACACACTCTTTCTATAGAACGTTTAGGTGGCAAAGGAAGGTCATCTAGCCTCAGCTGTTCTTTTGAATATTATGGAAAATGCTGAAAAGGGAATTATGAGAAACTAACCAGTCTGACACTGACCAAATAACTTAAGGAGATGTGGAACCTATATGAAAAGTAATGTTGATTCTTGGAAGTTTGGGAATCGATTGATTCTGTTACTCCCAGAACCTGATAGATATGTATAGTTCTGTGCTCTGAGCCTGTGGCAGTTACATAATCTCCTGTCAACTTTTGAAAGGATGGAGTCTAGTCTGTCAAGCATGTCACAGTTTTATGAACTCATTTAGAGGTTCAATGAAGATACAAAGCACACTGGAGGTCAGACACATTCTTCCTGCAAGAAATCCCTGTTTATAAGCCACATATTGCTGCACTGATACAGCCTGAGCCCTGGAGCTGGAAGAGCCACGTGGAGACCCACACCAGCACTGAGATGCTTCTACCATCACTGGATCCACAAGACTTTCCACCCACTGACATGTTAACTTCCTGCATTCAGCTTCATTGCATGGCTGTGTGAGTCTAGAGAGAATTTTATGGACTAGTATTAACATATGGTGTGATATTGGACTTAGGGACTTGATCCGGACTGGGTTGTTTTCTTAATATACAATTGCTTTTTGATATGAGTGTGTCTGGATTTGTCTAGTCAACCTAGACTAACACAGATCCCTTATTGTTTCATTTCTTTCAAAATTTCACCTGGCAAGCCTTCATCAGTCAAACCTACGCAGAATTATATTTTGCTAGATTGCACCCCTATAGTACTTCTTGGACCATGTGCAGACACAACAATGATAAACCTCTCACCACCCTTATCCAGCAGCAACTTCTTACACAAGATGAACCATTCAGCCCTAGCCCCTATTATCAAAAGGTGGGAGTGATAGGTCCAGCTGAGATTGGAACAGTGCCTAGTCATTTAGATTGTCTCCTTCCCATGATTCTCTCCAACCCCACATCTTCCCAGGAAAGTCAAAAACTGCTTGCACATGTCGGAGGGTACATCGCACCCTGCTTTGTTCGGACTCATCAGCACAATACACAGCGCTCTCCCAGCTCTTATCACCAGACTTCACCTGAGGCTTTCCTTTTCCCCACCACCCTCAGAGTGAACTTCTCTATTCTTCTCCTTCAATCTCTCTTCACTCTCTTTCCTGTCACCCGCCCCTCCGGAGTAGCCCAACAGGGAGCATTTTCCAATAAAACTTGTAGTCTGATATTTATGTTTTAGTTCATTCCATTTTCTATTACATTCGAAGGTAGTGTTTCCATCTTTTTAACCAGGCACTCTTAAATTCACATCACATTTAAAAAAAACAGCAGTGACATTCTTGAAACTCTCAAATCATGTTCACTTTAAAATGTTCTAAACTTTGGAACAAAACTGACTTTGGAGGGGCAAGATCAGATGTCTATGGTAACATTTCTCAATGAAATTATCCCATGAGCTCCCAAGCTATCCTCCCAGAATGAAAAGGCACATTGTAATGATGGAGAAAAGTGATTTGGCCGAGCTCTTCCAGTCACACTGTCACCAATACTATTTCAATTAAAAAGATCTTCTTCCTAATAATCCTGCATGACTGTCCAGAGTCCTTTCAGGAAAGTTATGAGGGTGACCTTTAGGAATTCCAATGAAAATTTTAAGCATCCCTTTCAGCCCTGAATTGAACTAGTACAAGAAATTATCTCAGAAGCCACTCTTCTGGACAAACCTTTTTTTAGAAGGCAATTGTATTAGTGAGAGAATGTGTTCTGCATTCTTCCACTATTGCAGAGACATTAAATGCATTTTATTTATAATAAACCCATGAGTATATGAACTGGGAGCTTCAGAACAATATTTCTGGACTTACCTTCATAAGCATGCCTCATTATCTAATCCAGTAGCATCTTTCTGGAGCTCTCACAATAGGGAAAGGTATGCATGAGAAAATGCTGAACGCTAAAGAGGAATAGGATTCAGGTTCAACCCTTTGAATCAATCCTCCTAGTGAGGGAAACAAAATGGAAATTAACAATCACACCACAACCACCTGGCAAGTGTTGTACTATCACGAGCATAAATGATAGAATAACTGAGAACCATCTCTTTTTTGAAACTGGAAAATAATTGTTTACTATGCTAATAATAAAATCTAGGCCCCTGCTATGATATCTGCCTTCCCTTTGAAATGTCTTTACTTTAACGGCTTTATGAAATAAAAACTCTGACTATTGTAGATAAGCTCTCAAAAGCAAACAGATTTTAAAAAGGAAATGCATCACAGGGACATAGCTTTGCCAGTGCATTCAAAACGATTTAAGCAAATATTGAAACTTTATCTGACACCACAATGATCTAAACAAAATTATAATATAATTACCTGTAATTTGAGGACAAACTTTCACACAGAAAGCATTTATTTAGAGACTCTGAAAGCAATAGAATTTTCATTTCTGCTTGGCAGACCTTATGATCTTTGTCAGAGTAAATAATGCATTGCATTTAAATAAGATCTATTTGCCAAAGCAACCCGTGAAAATGTGGGTAGGGGGGACACAATTAGGCTGACACAGAATACCTAGCCAAGTTTAATCTTTTTATGTTTCCTGACATACAGTCCTGAATGTTTTCCATGAAATATCGTATGCAGATACCTTGTAATATATTAGCTTATGTGTCCTAAAACTTCAGCTTCTCAACAAAGTTAGTAGCCTGTACATTGAAATGGAAGCAGATTAGCTATAATTCATTCAAAGACGTCATTCTGAATCTCAGTCTCCTTCTATGTAGAATGGGTTAATACAGTTAAATGCAACCTCTTCTAAGAGCCAATTTCTTTCTTTCTTTTTTTAAAAATTTTATTGCCATAAAAGCCATACATCGTAAAATTAAAAATAGTTCAATACGAATTCATTTCTAAGGAAATTATTCCCTTTTACTTTTCTATTCCTCCAATAAGACATGCACAAATGATATTGACATAATGAATCGATGCTCTCCAATCTGGGAGCAAGGAAGAGAGGAGAGAGCAGTAATGTAATGAAGAAGACATCGGTCTGTGTTTTCTAGAGGGGATCCTATTATCAGTGGCAATTCCCTTCCCAAGTACGATTTGAAGAAGGGTGATTAATAATAGAATCTGGAGTTATGGTTGCAGTATTTGACCCAAAGAATGACTTGCCCATGTTTTTGCAGATAAACTTTTGGGAAATGTTAGGAAATTTCACAAGCAAAGAAGAAATAGACAGATGGATTTGTGAGCCAGTGTATTTGTTAAGATTGCAAATTGTTGCATGTGCCTTAGAATAGGAATGGAATGTTCTGGCTGCATCTCTTAATGCTGTGAGTGTAGGGAGCATCAAATCTATGGACCTCAGGAGATCTAGCCTTGTGGACCCAAAGATCACAGCTAGCGTCTTCTCTCTCTGTCCTTACATCTTCTATTATGGTGCAGTTCAATGTCCTCTTGACTATATGAGGGCTCCTCAGGTCCCAGACTTGGAATGCTTGTTCCTCTTTGAAATACTCATAGTACTTTATCATGCTTCACTTTGAAAGATAGTTACCTTTTCTCTGGGAACAGACCACATATTCCTTCAAAATGAAAATTAGATTTTATTTTCCTTAGTGCCACACGTAAGGCAGTTTTGTCAAGAGTACACAGTAAATATTTTTGATAGGGTGAATCAACAAATCTTTCTCAAAAATATTCAAAATAAGAAATGTAAAAATAATGTTATTAAAATGAAACAGAAAGACACTTTTTGGATAATAATTACACAAATAAAAGGAAAGGTCCCTAGACAGAGTAGCTTTGCCCCTGTGGTTTCTGAGGAGGTAAATCTTTACTGAAGCAGAAAGTCTCCTTTCTCTCCCTGGGGGTGGCTCTGGTTAACTGCCACCTGGGAACCTTTCTGTTCACTGCCCACCTTTTAACTCAGTGTGCCACCAGAGCTCCTGGAATGTAGTCATGATAAATAGTACTTACTTCTCTCACTCTTAAAAATCATATCCAGGAAAATCCATAAGTAAAGTTTCAATCTGACTTCAACTCTTCAATAGGAATGAGAATATTAATTGTCTTCCCATGGTCTTTGGACAACTTAAAATGTCAATATAAATGAGCTCCACTGTACCTGAATGGCAGCTTTCACATAGAATTCATTCATATAAGTTGGTTTCTCAAATGTGTGTCCAGAGAAACATTTTTTCCTTTGCTGTTGGTTTCCAGGTTTCTGATCTCTCTCTGAGTGTCTTGACCACTGACAGAAAAATGACCTGTCCTCTGCATGCTTCTTTCTACATAAATGTGAAGGAAACCCCTTTGTTTCTTTGAAAATTGAAAATCACCTTTCTTTCTTACTTAAAGTTGAAATTCCCCTTTCTCTCCTTGGAGCATATGAGAAAAGGCTTATTCCCATCAGATTAAGTAAATAAAATGGAGGAAAAAAGCTTGAATGAGAGGTAAAAGAAGAGGATTTTCCAAGTCTGCTTGGAGAATATTTATATATGTTGGACAACTCCTTAGAGAAATGATTTACTGGGTAAAATATTTATCTTCTTCAAAAGAAGTCATTAAAAACAAAGTCATGACACCCCTTCTGCATCTGCTAGAAAAAAATTGCAGCAAATTATATAGAGGCATGTCTAGACATATTATACATTGTAGATTGCATGTGGATAAAATCAAAAAAGGGTAAGGTACTTTTCTAGAGCAGCTTAAAATGTACCTGTCAATTGTGTATATATCTAATTCCTTGAAATATCATTCCTTATTCAAGATAAATCAAAATATTGTAATCCTGTAATCAATGATTCTGTACTGAGGCCAGAGTTAGGGTAGAATTCTAGACAAATGCTTTTCTAATTAAGAAGCGAAGCCTGATAGGAATCTTCTATCATAAACCACATTTGATGTACACATTACAGACCAGTCCTCAAGCCTTTCTAAGGAGAAAGACCCAACTAATCACTTTACAGACTGGGAAAAAAAGTGATTTGGCTGTACAAAATACATCAAAAGTGTTAGGTAGCAGAATAGGAACAAGGTTGTCCCTCCCCAGACCTTTTGCCCCCCTACAGGAGGTTGGGAAAGAATTAGATGAGCATTAAACACCTGTAAGGACCCTTTAAGCAGGCAGGCTCCAATTCAGGCTCCCCCTGAGCCAGATGGGCTTGATGGTGGTGGGGAGGGGTCAAGTAATACCTTTGAACATGCCTCTCCAGCCAAGGATTTAAATACCTTAGTTCAGGACAGCAGGCTCCTTTGGCCCCTTTCTGTCTTCTGTCCTTTCCCCTTGCCCTTCTGTGCATGCTTGGCCCTGTCAAGGTCTCTCTGGCCTCGGTCACCAGGTGTGGGTGAGCAGTCGCACAAGGTTGCCCATGCTCAGTGGTGAGCCCCAGCTCAGCTTTCACACAGTTTGACACGCTTCCCTGAAATAGTGCATGCTCTTTTGAGTTTGTAAAACCTGAAACTTCTTCCATCCTTTATCAAAACCCGCTTGGATCACAAACCAGGCTTCAGCATGGAATCTTTCTCATGTGAAGCAAAGTACCAAGGAGTGTCCCACTGGAGAAATCTAACAAAAGTATGTATGTAATTTATGAAAGCAAATAACAGCGTGCAGAATTAATCACTAAAAGGAAAATAAAAATACATAAATGGGCAATGAAAACATTTGTAGAGGCAAAATTCCAGGAAATTCAGATCCCACTAGGTAGGAAAAACTGAAAACCTGAAAGGAAATGTAAATGGCCAATTTTCTACTCTCTTGACTACAGCACTTGAAAAAGGGGCACTGAGGCTTAGAGCAGGGGCCCTCAAGCTTCCTGATTCAGCGAACTTTTAATACACTTTAGCTGATCTAGCATGTCACTTGATGACCTCGTTCAGAGGCGGTAAGGAGATAAGCAGCTCTCTGGAGCGGGGATCAGGCTCACTCCTAGAGAGACATTTTTGTGGACAAGCCACAAGGAAATAGGCTATCTCAGTCAGAGGCTCAGAGCAGAAAAAACCACGTGGAGACCCGTGCCACCACTGAGATGCTTACAATGCCACTGCATCCACAAGACTTCCCACCAACTGGCCTATAATCTTCCTGTGTTCAGCATCATTGTATATGTTTCATGAGTCTGAGGAGGACATTATATATTGGTATCAGATATATGCTTTAATATTGGACTTATAAACTTAACGAGTGGGCTGGGATGTTTTCTCAATTTTCAATTTCTCTTGTAGATAAAGTTCTGTCTTATTCACATACAAGTCTCTCTGGATTTGTTTCTCTAGTCAGCCCACACTAACAGTAACCTCTCACTGTCCTACCTGCCAGACCAACCATCCCCAAAGAGTGCTGGGAAGTCACCTTGCTCAGTCTTCCCATTGCAAGGGGTTTTGTGCTGAGGAAGACTGGCAGGATCCCACAGTCCAAGGATCCAAAGATCTTCTCGCGTTCTTTTCTGGGTAGATTGAAGTAGATCCCACCAACACTGAGAAGGCTCATGAAGTGTCTAAAAGATTACTGCAGGAAGTAATTCCTCCATATGGGCTTCCCAAATACTGTAGAGTGATAGCGGGTCTATTTTCACCTCCCAAATCACTCAGGAACACTCTCAGCACTAGGAATGTCTATTATCTCTTTTGTGCCAGGAGGCTGCAGTTCTCGGGGCAGGAAAAGAAAATTAACCAGCACTTAAAGCTCACATTCAGGAAACTGACATTCAGGAAAGCTAACATTCAAGAAATTCGGATGAGCTGGAAAGATGCACTGCCAATAGCTCTGCTACATCTCAGAACCCCCACAACAATCCACACGTGGAAGTCTCTAGGAAGTTTTATATGGGCGCCCTGTCCCTGTAACAGAGCCGCTATAGACTCTGAGGCAGCTCTATTACGACAATATGCCATAAGCCCAATGGCAGGATGCATTGCGTCAGTATGGGCTTATAGAGGTCCAAGGGGAGGAAAAGCCACTATCTTTGTTGTAGCTTCCCAGAGACCCGGTTCTTTAAAAAAAACCTCAAAAGATCTCTCCTGCTTTCTATGCCCAAGCTGTGCATGGACCTGGCTGTTGAGATCAAGGCCATCCAGGAGAGACAGCAACCAGAAAACGCTGCCTGGAAAGCTTGGGATGCAGCCCTCAGCATCTTCACGTCATGTCCCCTCAGAGATTTCACCATCCTTTGATTGTGATTTACACATTTTTATATTCACAATCTTTTCCACCTCAGCCAGGAGTATCGCAGCCATTTATAACTGCCCCAAATCCAAACATCCTAGGGAAAAGAGGTAACCGCACCAACAAAAGACTGGAGGAAGGCGGGTGCTACTCCACAGGCGGGCAGAGAATTGAAATTTTCTTCTGGAACTGCAAATATCTTCCTGTGGCCTCCACCTCTCATTTGCGGGACAAATTTGGGAGGGTGAGGGTAACAGGAGGGATGACTTCTTATCCCTTTCTGATGCCTTTTGTTCTTAAGATATTGTTGTTGTTTTTTTTTTAATTTGCTTTTCTGAAGGAATATTATCTGCGCAATTGACATGGTCTTCACATTTCCTAAAGGGCTTCATTCATCTTTTAATTAATATATTTTATAATTAAATAATTTTATTGGGGGCCCATACATACATAAATAAACATACTGTGCCAGGCACCTTCACTTGTCTATTATCGTTCTCCAATAATCCGCCTTTTTCCTTGAGCCCCTGGTATCGGCTTTTCCATCCCTTCCCCTCTTCCCCAGCTCTCTCCTTCCCACCAATCCTCAATACTTTATACATTATTATTGTTCTGTCATATCTTATACTCCACAACCTCTCCCCCAACACACTCTCCTGATGCCCATCCTTCAAATAGGAGCCTATGTGTATATCCTTGTAGTTGGTTCCATCTCTCCACCCCACCCTCTCTCTACCCTTCCAGCAGCCCCAATCTAACCATTAGCCCGAGGGAGCTCATCCATCCTGGTCTCCCCATATCTCCAGCACCCCTCACCACCAGTGTACCTTCTCCAGTCCATCTGAATTTGTAAGGTAGAGTTGGGACCATGATGGTTGGGCAGGAAGGAAAGCTTCAGGAACAAGAGGAAACTTGTATGCATCATCACTGCCTGGCTGCACCTTGACTGGTCTGTCTCCTCCCCATGGCTCCTCTGTAAAGGGGTGACCAATTACTCACCAGTGGGGCTTAGGTCCCCACCCTGCTCTCCCCCTCATTTGTAATGATGTGATTCTTGTTCTTTGATGTTCAATACCTGCCTCTTTGGCCCCTAAAATTCTTACCAATATTTCTTTGATTATCTATACTTCATTTTTGACAGCAATATATATTTTAAACCTATACTCATTTTAAACACTGTAGATGCTTTCCATTTTTATTCCATTTTGTTAGTGTTTCTTTATACCAATGTTAACTTTTTTCTCTGTATACTCCATATTTACCAATAGCTATCTTTAATAAACATGGACTCTTAACTGAAAAAAAAAAAAGCCAATCTGGAAGGATGGGTGCCTCATGCTCCAACCAGACTGGAAAGGTCCCTTCCCAGTAATTCTCTCCACCTCCACTGCTGTTAAATTTCCAGGGCTTCGTGCTTGGACATACCATTCATGAGTAAAACTATAGGAGCCATAGCAGCCAGACCCCTCAGAAGTGGAGTAAAAGAGAAGCCCTCCTAGGAATCATTGGACAGTCTTAAGATGGTGTTTCACAACACCCTGAAACAGATAAGTGCTCTACAGAAAACTCCACCTCAGACTCACCACATTCTTTAAGCTGGCAAATGCTTTCACATAATCCTTGTGTTTAAAGTAAGCTGGAATCCATGCTAGTTAGTCCTCAGATTTCTTTTTTTAAATCCTACAGCATGACCCTCACTTTCAAGGGCTCTGCTACCCAGCAGCTTTGCCCCCGTCTTACCTAAAGAGTTTGCCTGTTTTGTTTCTTTCAGAAGCCATCAGGTAACCAATAGCCCCAAGGCGAGATTCACAATGCCAGGATCACCAGTTTCTTGATCACCCCAACCTCATCCATCTTGGGCCTGTCAGTAGTCAACCCCTATCTACAGCGTAGGAAGGGTGTAGACCCTGGAGTCCCCTGTTGTGTCCCTGTTTTCTGTAGGAAGCAGCCAGAAACATCATCATCCAGTACCTCAAAGATTTGGGTACATATTCTTATAGTGAGGAAATGTTAAGCACTGAGATTTAGGAACAAGGGGTTCTCCCTCCCATTACAGCAAAGTCCCTTATAAAAGGAAGTTGAAAAGGAATCAATTATTAGACACCTGCAAAGACCCCCAAAATAAGCATGCTCATAATTAAACCCCAAAGCAAGCTGGGAGGTACACCTGAGAGGTTCCAACTAGGCCCTGGCTCATGACATCAGTCAGCAGAGCTCAAACCAGCCAATGGAACAAACAATATCTTCAACCATGCCTCCCCCAGCCAGGGGGTGTGTTAGCATAACAGGAAGAAGGATGCTCTGGAACACTCTTTCCACCCTGCCTTCTTGGCCCCTCACAATAGCCTCCTTGTTCTCTGCCCTCCTCACTCTCCTGTCCCTTCTTTTCTTGGTCCCTGGGATCCAACCCTCTCCCAGATCCACACATTTACTATTTCCATAAGGTTGCTTGTGTCCAGAGTAAACCCCTCAAAGTCTGTAAACCCATAAACTTGTCCTGTCCTTCTTAAAAACCCACTTGGAATACAAAATGGGCTTTGGTGTGAATTATTTCATTATGCAAAGCCAAGAACCAAGGTGTAACCCACTCGAGAACCTAACAGATCCATGTACTGGTCCTACATGAACACAATTTGATGTCCTGGAATTCCCATTCTCCTCAATATTATCCAGAGTTTGTGATGATGCAGAGTTGAATACCTGGGCACAGTCAATAAAACATAAGTAAACCGCTTTCTTATAGTCACAGCTTTCAGCCAAGGTCCATCTTACATCAGCATTGACGTGCATTTTTCAAGTTTTCTTCTGAATCTGGCCCAAACCTCTGGCAGTTCCCTTTCCATGTACAACTGCAACCATTGTTAGGAGATAGTCTACAATTTTTTACTTGCATACCAGAAATATTGTTCTGTAACTGAAGAATTCTGTGGGGTTTCCTTCCTTTGGAATGGGTATAAATGCTTATTTTCCTGTCAGTTGCACAGGAGGCTGTCTTCTAAATATTCTGGAATAGAACACTAAGTATTTCCAGTGTTTCATTATCATGGTGAAAATTTTTCAATTTGTATTTCATTAATTCATGGAACTTTGTTTTTGTTGAATGCTTTCAGTGCAGCTTGAACTTCTTCTTTAAGCATCATTGCTATCTTACTTACATGCTACCTACCGTCTCTAAAGGAAGAGTGTAGCTTAATTATTTTTGGCACAGTGACTCTGGGTATTCCTCCCATTTTTCTTTTGATGTGTTCTGCATCACTTAATTTTTGCTTATAGAATCTGTCAAGATTGAAAGTTGAGGCTAGAATTTCTCGGTAGTTCTTTCAGTTATAGATTTGCTAAGCATCATCTTCCTTTTTAAATTTATAACTACAGATCTTCAAGCATTTGATAATAAGAGTTGGCTTTGTCTTCTAGAGCTGGCCTTGAAAAATTTCTATTGCACTCTTTGACTGACTTTTTTCTTCCATTTTCTTTAGCTATTCTACAAGCCTCTTCTGACATCTATTTTGATTTTTTCTTTACTTCCTTTCTTTTTAATTACATTTTTGCTTACTTCATGACCATCTTGGTTTCCTCTCATGTCTCCTCAGGTCTCCTGTCATCTTCTATGCATCGAATGTGTTCTTGAGGTTCTCTACATCAAGTGGGATAGATGCAAGCTTGCGTTTTGTTTTCTTGTACCTGCTCTTCATTTTCTTCAATTTCATCCTAAACTCACATATGTCCTACTGATGCCTTACTCTGCCTTCAGTTGCTGGTCTGGTTTTAGCTGCTGATACTGATCTCCATCATCTCTTCCCACAGATGTAGTCAATATGATTCCTGTGTATTCAGTCTGGAAAAAAATCCATGGATATAGCTGCTTTCTGTGATTGGAGAAATGTATTTATGAAAATTTTTGATTCTGCAAAATTCTATCAAAGATCTCCAGTTTTATTTCTATCACCAAGTCCATTATGTTAATCTGGGTAGACCAGAAAAACAAGTTCATAGACACTCATATGAGTATAAGAAAGAGCGCTATATAAAAGAACAGTGAAAAAACATCCAATACAGATTAAGTCCATAAACTCGATATTAGCCCATATGTTCAATACCAATCTATTCAGTCCTCTTCAGACTCACAAAACACACGTAATGATGCTGAATGCAGGGATTTCACAGGCAAGTGAGTGGGAAGTCTTGGGGATGGATCCAGTGGCATTGTAAGCATCTCAGCACTGGCAGGGGTCTCTGTGTGGTTCCGCAAGCTCAGGGCACTAACCTAGTTCCTTGCATCTTGCCAGCTGCAGTGTCCCCCATATCCTACCTCAAGTGAGTTATTTATCTCCTTAGCACCTCCAAATGAGATTATCAAGCTGCAACATGATTGACAGGCTACACTCCACCCCTTCACTCTTAATTATCTCAACTTTACAGCAGATTATGTAACTACCACATTCATATTTTTCAATTGCTATTCTGTCCTCTTTGTTCCTATGCTTATATTTCAATCACCAATAATCATCAATGCATCTTGAAAATAAAATTGATCAATACCCAGGTAAAGTTATTGGTAGATTGTAGCAGATGCATGAATTTCAATAACAATATTGACGAAGTTTCCTTCTTTGGGGATAGATAGAATTCTATCACAGACAAAACTGTACTTTTTTTAACCACTTACAATTTCCCTAGATTCAAACTTCACACATTCTCAGTTCCAATCATTATCTATTTCTTCTTATTTTGAGTTCCCACCCTCCACCCAACAACAAATAAATATCCAGAAACCTCCACTTCCATAGGTTTTACTCTGTTATCATACCATGGTTGAATTCACTGTGAGAAATCTGCTCTGTCTCAGTCGCATTTCATGAGCTCTGAGACGAGAGCTCACTCTCCAGTACTTATCCTCCAGTACCATCTCTGAATAGGTCTGCTGTGTCCATTAGGCCTTCAGTATCTGGCAACATTTCATAGTGATGTATAAGATTTTCAGTTTCTGCTTCCTCCGAAATGAGCAGCCATTTCCTTCTTTCTTGTCTGTTTAAAATCTGGAAGCTTAACTGAAATCTGTTCACTTTGAGTGATCATACTGGAATTTCAAATACCAATGATATAGCTTCCAGTATCATAGCATCGCAACTCAACAAAAACTGACACACCAGTGGTGGATTTGAACCATGGTAAAGATAATAATAGTGATAAAACTATCTTAATTCTTGAGTGAAAGTGGACTGTCTGCCTAAAGAATTCCAGGCCTGCTACTTACTAACTGAGAATTTTAGGTAAGTCGCTAATGTTACTATTATATTTGCTCATCTCGAAAATGTATAAACATAGAATCTACTGTCTACAGGTGCTAGAAGGAGTTAATACATTCTCAGAAAAGTGTCTGCATATATTTCTGAATATTGAGCATCATACATACAATTGTCAATTTAAAGAAACTTCAGAAATCTTGCCTGAGTCATTACAGAAGGGTAACTGTTCACCAAGAGGAATTGTATTTTTGTACTATATGGTGTTGCTATGTGCCATGATACTGTCTTCAACACATTGTCGGTCTATATTATAGTGTAGAACTGCCAACATAGAGGTTCATCAGCTGTCATCTTTATAGGGGTGCATTGCTATCTCTTCATCTTGGAGGGTAATTGGTGGATTCAAACTTCTTACCAGTTTGCAGCCCAGGTCTTTTATCATTGCACCACCAAGATGTATAGATAAACTTTGTTTATGCTTGCTTTATCATCTATCATTAATTTACCTAAGCTGTCATATCTGATTGAATATTTTTCTATATATGTATGCATCGATAAGGCTTATATAATTCAGCATTGTGACTGATATTTCACCTCATATTATAAAAAGTGTACACAGTATACTTCTATAAACTTACATTTATATGAATGTTTAAATATTTTTAATCTTTTTTTAAGTAAGTCAGGTTTATGTACTTTTTTATTAATAGACATCTGACTCTTTCTAGTCTTTTTATTTTGGGGGGGCACATCACTGCTCTCTGGTGGTGGGAGTAGGAGGCCCAGCCCCATTGCTGGAATTGAACCTCCAACCCAGTGGGCCGCAGTCCCGTGCACAACCACTATGCCACCGGGGCTCAGGCAGTTTTTTTATTTTGAAAGTATTTTTATAAATCTCCTTGCACAAGTATTTTTCATGTGAAAGAATTTTCCTCCATTGATCTGGAAGAGTTTTTCTATAATGAATGCTTAGAAATTAATGTATTTCGTTATTATTTGAGATTCACATATTCAAATTTAATAGATAGCTCTAAATTTTGTTTCAAAATATTCCAGCATCTGGGTTATCAAATTTAAAAAATAATTCTATTAGTTAGATATACATGAAGTTCATCATGTGATTGCTCATGCATTTTGCTAGTTACAAGTAAAAATATGTATATTTTAATATATTCATTGCCATTTAAGCTTCTTTTCATATGTAACCTCGGATTAAGTCCTTTGCCTTCATTATATTGACATGTCTATCTCTGTAGTATTATTGGTTTCTAGAATCTTCTATATTCTTTAGAATTCTATATATTATGCTATTATGTATTATACATGTAAATATAGCCTCTACTGATATGTAATTTAATTTACTTTTAATTCATGATGAATTAGTTTATTCCAATTATATATATAGGTTGAATTTATAATATTTTTCTTTATTGTCTCATTTTTGTGTATATCCTTTCTAAAGGAAATCTTTTTTCTCTGATGCAATTATGAAAAGTGTGTGTGTACATGTAAATGTGTGTGTATGTCTTTTCTAAAACATTTACAAATCAGAAATAATTTTATTGACATTTACATGTAATAATGGAGGAAGACAAATGTTTTTCCTAAGAGTGTTATGAAAATTTTCTAAGAATCTATCTTCATGGCTCTATTAGTGTTTGCTACTTAAATGGTAGATCTTTAGGACATGTCAGCTGCCATTACCTTGTTTTGTCTACAGAACCGAATTCCTGGCTCCGGAGGACCAAAAGGGAAGAAGAAGCAAAGTAATTCTGGAGGAAATGAATTCGAAAGATTTAACAGCAAGGCACATTTTATTTTCTTCTCTCAGCCTCCACCAAATCTCTGGGCCTGCAAATACAAGAGATGATTCAATATCTTCCTAAAAATACATTGATTATATAAGGTGCTCACTTGACAAGATAGAACTCATTCTAACTTAGTATCTTCAAGGCAAAGTTTAATTTGCCTTTTGTATCTAGCAAAACTTCCTGTACAATTTTCCAATTTAAGAAAATTTTCATTATTTAAAAGTGCATGAGAAATGGAATTTTTCAAGATTGAACTTTAATATCTGGGAACAAGTAATGGATGCAAAATTTTGGCCAAAAAATGTGCAGCTACTTAATTTCATCTTTCATTGAGCTGTCAGTGAATATTTAGCATACATACACTGACATGTATATATTATGTGAGTAAATATTATTGTCACTTTTGCCATCATAGGTTTTATCTATCCTTGTAAAAACTGATTAGATTTACTCACCATCATCATCAAGTAGGGAGTAACATTATTCTGACTTGTTCAAATGTGTCAATTATAATCCTTTCAGTGGTCCTTTAAAAAGAATTAGCCAATATCCCGTATTAGGTTTAAATAAATTCATTTTGAATTTGTTTGTTTGTTCTATTTTAGAAAGATGACTTTTTCCCTTTATACTTTAAAATAATTTATTTAAAATTGATGAGATTTAATGTCTGATAGCAGAGGAAATTTATTTTGTGCAATTAATCAAATATAACAACATATATCTATAGTTGATATTTGTATTAGGTTGGGTTCTCTAGAGAAACAAACCAGGACACATATGTGTGTGTGTGTGTGTGTGTGTGTGTGATGAAGGATTAGAGCAGTTAATAAGGCCACACCAGCAGTACAGAGGACTCAGTTCAACTCACTTCCGTGGAATAGTTAATATAGTGGAAGTCCTTTAACTCACAAAGACCGCTGAATCCAAAGTCAAAGGGGCAGACAGCTGAGTCTTCCCTCAGACAATACAGGCAGAGTTCATCCACAGACAACAAACAACAGGGCCAGTACTAACTGTCAACATCTCAGCAGCATAGCAAAAGAGGTCTGGATGGGATATTAAACTCAATATCCTCCATCCAGGATCCACCATCCTCAAGCTCAAGTGATGTACATACCAGCAACATGGTAAAGCAGGACTTGAAGAAACCCCAATCTCTAGCGACACGATTTGTGGGTTGGATTGACCCACAGGTGGTGTAGCTTACAAGTTGAGGGAGAGAACTAGCTAAAGCAGCCACATACTGGTCCAATCACCAGAGAGCAAGAAAGAGAGGAGAAGGCCTTTCCAAGCCATTTATTTCATTGTCCTCTAATCAAACAGCAACCAGATCAATCCCACATGTTCTGATTGACCAGGCCGGCACAATAGATATATCTATCACAATATTGAAAGTTAAAATTAATGTGTAAAATACTATAAGAAATGCCAATGTTGAACAGAATCCTTTTAAAATATGAAGTTATCTGAGTAGGCTGTTACAAGGATTCTTTCTCCATTTCTGTGTTATTTCGAGTGCCATTTTCATTATATTGGTCTTGAGTGGTGGTGTACTGTGTGATGATACCAGTTTTTCAGCTGTGCTGATTCTTTCTTTAGAATGATCTGGTTAATAAATTTTGCAATGCTGATCTTGCATTTGAAAATTGATTTAGCTTTTAATTGTCTGGAAATGTCTTCTTTCTTACCATGAATTTGGGGGGCAATTTTTCTGGGTACAGGACTCGTGGTTGCCAACTTTTCTTTTCAGAATTTTTTTTATATCACTCCATTGTCTTCTTGCTTACATAGTTTCTGCTGGAAATTCCAAGTGTATCATTATCAATTTTCCTTGATAGATTACTGTCCTTTTTATCTCTAGTTGCATTCAAAATTCTTTTATTTTTATTACAATTGGAGTTGGACTATGTTATTACATGTTTGATTTTAGAGGTCTATCCTATTTGAGGTTCTCTCGTCTTTGTGAATAGTTATTTTCTTCTCTATTGGGAACTTGAGATTTTTTTCCCATGACTTCTGGCACCATTTTATCTATAGATTTTTTTTGTTTCGCCTTGCTATTGGATACCCAATACTTGTTAAAGTAGAGGGGCAGCAAAACACATCAAGCCCCTCAGTGAAGTGGATTAACATATTAGTTAAAACAATGAGCTCAAGCCATGGGACAACTGTGAGGATGGCATAGGACTGAGCAGTGTTTTGTTCTATTGTGCCTCGGGTCCTGTGGTAGTTACACAATCAGGTGTCAATTTGAGAGGATAATGAGTGAAGGGGTGGATTCTAATCTGTCAATCAAAGCATGCCAATGAGGCCATGGTTTGGGCACGGCCTCTCTTGCAAATCCTGGAAATTTCTGTATTCCCTCTTGGAGGTGGGAGACACGATGTCTTTCTCTGTTCACTTCCTTGGAGACTCTACTGACAAGGCTGCCTCACTGTGAGACATTTCTGAGAAGAAGTCACATGGACCTACCCTGATGCAGCCAGAACCTTGGCCCTGGAGCAGCCATGGAGAGACAGAGTGCTGAGATACTTACAATGCCACTGGATCTACCAGAAGTCCCACCTGTGATCTTCCTGCATTCAGCATCATTGTATGTGTTTTGTGAGTCTGAAGAGGACTTTATAGATTAGTATTGGGCATATGGGCTAATACCACGCTTATGGACTTGATCTGGACTGGACTGGGATGTTTTCTTCATATTCAACTGCTTTTATATATAAACCTCTTTCTTATTCACACATAAGTCTCCCTGGATTTGTTTCTCTCGTCTACCCAGACTAACACAGGTCCTTATGGGTTGGAATTGAATCCATGGAGCATAACAATAGCAAGAACTGCCCTCGGGTCTTTTACAATGTTGCCTAATTCTGTCTTCCCAGTGTTGATGTTCTGGGAGTCCTTTTAGGTTAGGGTTTTTAGTATTTCAATGTCTTCTGCTATTCTCACAAGTGCTCGCCACATTTAATGGAAGGACCTAAACCTAATTTTTCTAAATTCTGTTTCTGGTATTTCCAGGCCCTCTTTTTGAATGCATTCATTTTGGTTTGGGAGATTTGGTGTGGTTTATGTTTGTTTTTCTTTATCTATTGGTTTTATTGTGGCTGTCTCCTTTTTCAACAGTATTGTGGAACAGCTATTAGTAGTAGTGTGTGACCTCCTTGGTCATGTGGGAGGGCTTGGCTCTGATGAGTCATATGGGAAAATTTTAATTTGAACTGGGAAACACATGATGATGAAACGAAGAGAATGGGAATGAGAAGGTTAGAGGGACGAAGAATTAAGAAAATAAAAAAAAATAATGGTAGTGATAATAAGCACCAGTCTGGATAGCTCAGCAGATTGGTACACATAATGGAAATACAGACTAATAAATTTCATAGAAATATATTTTATAAGGCTGAGCCCCGGTGATGTAGTGGTTGTGTGCGGGATTGCGGCCCACTGAGATGGAGGTTCGATTCCAGCTCCACGGAGCAGAGACTGGGCCTCCTACTCCCACCACCTGTGGGAAGTGATGTCCCCCCCCAAAACAACAACAACAAACAAACAAACAAACAAAAAAAGAAATATATTTTATATGGAAAATAGAGAGAGGTAAAAGAGATAATGGGTGACTCTGCAGGGAAAAGGAGCAACAAAAGAGACCCAAATCTCTGGTGTGGTTTGGATGTGGGTGAAGCAGTTCTGGTCCTATGTTTACCTGAATAGGGGCATGTCTGTGCAGGTTGCAGAGAAGGGAGAGTTTTTGATTGTGTGAGTATGCTGGAATCTACAAATCTGCCTCCATTTGCTGAGGGAGAATGTGTATTGTCAGAAGAGTGAGATCATACTGGAAGATGACCCCAAAAGAAGAGGCGGAAGAGAACAGAAAAATAATAATAAAAATAATATCATGGAGCAAAAGTACAAAACAGATTAAAACAAAATATTATAAAAATAAAACTGTCTTGTGGGATTCCTGCTACTCTGGTCATGCTACTGTGTGTATGTATATTTTTTTGAATTTTTTTGGTTTTTGCTTTCAGGGCATCACTGCCCTCTGGTGGTGGGACTAGGAGGCCCAGCCTTTGCTCCTCATGGAGTTGCTCCTGGAATTGAACCTCCATCCCAGTGGGTCGCAGTCCCGCGCACAACCACTATGCCGCAGGGGCTCAGCCCCATGTGTACATAAATTTTGTGGGCGAGGGGGTCCAATAAAAGAGTTGAGCACTGGAGAACTAATCGTGGAATAATGAGAAAAGGCGAATATTGTGGGGAACGTGTCTTGGGTATTGAATATGTGTGCTCCATTGCTGTCCACACAATCTGCACTCCACCAGAGCACCCAGAGGCCAGAAGCGTAAGAGTTTTGGCTGACTGGGTTGCCTCAGAGGCTGGGAAAAACTCAGCTGTTGTAGGGAGAAGCAGGACTCACAGAAGCAGCTTGTTCCTCTGGTCAATAGTAAAGACCCTCTGTCAATAGGCATCTCTACTCTCCCATTTTAAGATACTTGGTTCTACTTAACACTTACTTAAATTTCTAGCTGCCAGGAAGAGCAGGATATCCCTCCTAGTGTAACATCTATGGTAGTGGCTTAAATGTTCTTCCGATGCTCGTTAACTGGGGGACATGCACCATCTCTGTCACAAAGAACATTTCAAATGAATGTGCTCAGTCCCTCAGGCATGTGAAAACAATCTTTTTGACATGGTGAAAATTGAAGAGCACAGTGTTCTCCAAGGAAATTTCAGAGAAATGGAAAATCTATCTTCCTAAGTCTATATACCTAGATAGAAGGTATGTTGCAAAACAAGAGATTTCTACTTTGAAAATAAAAAATAAAGGGTTCAATGACATTGTATCTATTTTTCACTCACACTTTTACCAGTCTATGAGTTGGACTGGTAGACAAGATCAGCAATTAGAGCCCATAAGCTATCCCATGGGAAGAGGATGAAGTCTTCTATTCCCAAAAAGGCATAGAGTCCACAAATACACAGGGACAGTTCAACCCTGTCCTGTAAGGTTTTTGTGGAATTGAATCAGCTCAATAGCAGTTAGTGTTCTCTTGTAAGTCAGTCCAACCAATCCCAAATGAATACTCAGACTATTATCCAGACAAATGCTTGCGACATTGAATGAGGGCTGCTTTTCTCTCTGGTGTCCAGGGAGTTTGGGGCATTACTACAAGTCACTTGTCTACTTATGAAAACATATTCTCTCAGTTTCTTCACCATATGAATACCTTATATTGATTAAAAATTAAAAATAAAAGCCAACACCTCTCCTTCTAGTTGATTCTGATTCATAGGAACCTGATAGGACAGAATTAAACTGTCCTTTTTGACTTCAGGGACTGGGTATCTTTACAAGAAAAAAAAAAGTATCCATCTCCTGTGAAGCAAATAATGGGTTTGAATGTTGACTTTGCGGTTAGCGGGTCAACACATAAACTATTGTGTCATCAGTACTCCTTCGTATAGCAATTGTGTATATGTTCCAATTTGCAATTTGTGGCAATATTGTTGACCAGTCTACTAAGATAAAGTCTTAGATTTGCTTTTATATTTTTAGCCTTCTCCTTCTTGAGAAATAATTCTTTTTCCTAAGCATGTACATATTCTTCCAAAACAACTAAACCTGATAGCCCCTGAACAATTCACCTGACTTCATGGCCCTGCCCTTCTGCATAACTATCTCCTATCTTTTCATCTTTTACTCTGTAGCAGCAGAGCAGATTCCTTTTGCTAATGCTCTGGCCAACAGGAAATCTTAATATATTTGTAATCACTCTGAGTTTATACCAGGGAAATTTTGTTTCCAAATAAAATTTTCATATCTCAATTTTTCTGTGATTGCTTTTAACTCCAAACTTCCCCTGGCTCTTGTTTTTAGATGATGAATGGTTTAATGTGTTTTGTTTTCTCTTGCATCTGTGGATTTTCTGTAGACAGGTGTCCAGCTCTGTTTGGAACCTGTTTATAGTGAACTGATTTAAATAGACATTTCTATTATGCTTTTCCTAAGATCGCTTTCTGTAAATTACTTTCCTAAGATCTTTTTACTTAAACTGTTTTTAAATCCTTAATAGAATGAGATGAGTCCTAAATATTGATTCAAACTAAGTTATATAAAATATATGTAATCATGAATTCCGGTTATGATTATGGTGGGCTAAATAGTTTATTGTGCATGACCTTCCCGGTGAGGAGAGTCTAAAAATAAAGAACTGTCTTTGTGACTCCCTCAAAGGGATATGTGATAATGAAATATACATAGGACAGAATCCAAGAAAGGCAAGGTCCAGGAAGGGAAGGTCCTAGAATTGGTGCTGCGTTTTCCTGTAAGGTGCATGCTGACCTTGGGGTGGACACCAGAGAGGCCGAGGGCCTGAGCAGTGTCTTGGACCGCCTGAGCAGATTGTAAGTACAGAAGCTGGAATTCAGGACTGACACGGTGAAATCTGGATAAACTTCCATTACTTAAGCTGGCACCTGAACTAGAAACACTCTCAGAGTAAAAGAAAACTGAAAGGATATGATCCCCCCACAGGAACTATAACTTTGCTTCTCTGAATATAAAATTGTATTAAGGTAATTCGGATTGCTATTGCCTCCAAGTACCAGAAAAGAATAAATATACACTCTCTCAAATTATTTATGCCAAAAGTTTTACACATGCCCTTCCCAGAACACAGATAAATATAACTAGAAAACAAAACAAAACACATGAGGCAAAAACTAAAAGAAATAATATTTAATAAAAGTAAGTACCCAGGGAGTCCAGACATAGACATACTTATCTGCTTACTATATGAAAGAATGTAGTTCTAATAGAGAACTACAATATAATAAATAAATAAAAAGGAATCCATACAGCTTAAATTGTAACCCAAACCATAAATTTAATAGCATACCAACAATAACACTCTAAAATCAAAATGAATTAAAAAATAAAAAGAATTAGTGAAATTGGGAAATATATAAAAGATAGAATATATTAGAGAAAGAATAAATGTTGCAAACCCTACGTCATTTGTGTCTGAAAAAAAGGATGGCGGAGACAATATAATTGAAATAAAAATTGTTGAAATTTTTCCAAAAGTGATATAAGTAATATCAAACCATAGATTTAATATACTGCCTACAACAACTGGGAGGAAAATACTTCAATCTCCACAGTTAATGGAGACTTTGTGGAGATGCTGGATAAGAGCCGACTGTAAAACTATTAACCAAAAGGTTAGCTCAAATTCCCCAGCAGTGCTGTGAGAAAGAGGAGGTTCAATGTTCCTGCAAAGATTCCCAGACTCAGAAGCATTAAGATTTGGAATCTAATCAGTGGCTGTGGAGGTAGGGTGGGTTGGGATATTTTCACCATTAGATTGATCCCTAAGTTCTCAGTAGAATCTATGGCATAAAGTCAGTATGAACTAAAAGTAAACAATCTGGAATCCCATTAGCAATAGACCTATACTATATTTAACCTATACTAATGCATAAGATGTGGAAAGTTGCTAACTGAAATTCCACATTCAAGAAAATTCTAAGTGGTCTTTCTCAAGAAGAAAATATATATTGTGGATGAAATTTTGATTTTTAATGAAGCAACAGAATGAAAAAAAGGATAAATAGTAATAATAAATGAATGGTCATAGTAATAATATAACTGGTGCTAAATTTTGAGAACTGCCATGCCGAAACTCATGAATGCAAAGACCTCAGAGAAAGGTGTTTTCAATGACCCTTGCATGATGTGGAGATAGGGCGTCTGTGATGGTTTTGCATATACATTTCTAATAAGGAATCATTCTATTTGTTTTATTCTGTTTTCTTATCTGTTGGTTCCCTAGAGACAGGTGCCTAGTTCTATTTGGAACATGTTTATCAGGAACTGATTCAAATACAGATTTCTCTTATTTTTTTTCCTAAAATAAATGTGCGTAAGCCACTTTCCTGGGAGCTGAAGGGGGTGGGGCCCAATCTGTCAATCTAGTTGCAGCCTGACGACACCGCTTTGGAGGAGAAGTAAGCTTTCCCTGCACCTTCAGTCAGATCTGAATCCTGAGTGCAGATTGGCAGTCTCCTGTTAGGACACCTACTGCTCTGAGGAACTGCCAGTGGACTGCCAACCTTGGATTCACTAGGCACTGTATCACCCAGTCCGTGGTCTTCCTGTGTCATCCCCCTGCTTCCTGTCCTTCAGCTCTTGGAGCTACACAAATCAAGAGAAGGCTCCAGAGTACATCTATACCATACACTTGAACTGCACCTCACACACCTGTTTCTACAACTACTTAAGCCATTTCTTAATACACACATACACAAACAAGAAATACTGGTTTTCCCTCGCTGGGTAACCCAACCTAATACAGTGTCTTAATTATCTAATACTGCTATAATGAGTACCACAGGTAGGTGACTTAAAAAAAAATCTCTTGTAATTTAGGAGGCCGGAAGTCCTGATTTAAGTTGACAACTCTATGTGCAGACTCTCACCCGGGTGGTCCTGGGAGGAAGGTCCTACTCTCATTTCAACACCTGCTGCCTTAGAATTTCTTATAGATCTCCATGTTGCTTAGCATCCATCTTCCCTGGAATTAGTAGGTTCTCAGGGCATGGACCCCAGATACAAAGATGTGCTCCACTCCCAGCTCATCTTTCTTGATGCTATTAAGGTCTCTCTAGTTTGGCTTGCTTCTTTCTGCTCTGATCTCCTGTGAGTACAAGGTGATGCAGGCTGCCCTCCTAGGGGCACTCAATCTACATCCGATCAAGGCTACCACACAAGTAATAGTGTTTCACTCCACCATAATGTATTTACAACTGATGACTCTAGCACATGAGATTACATCCTGGGGGATTAACAATCATTACAAAACTGCCAAGCCATTGAGACTCATGATCTGGCCCCGTTGACACCTGTGAGAAAGGACACAATTTAATTTATGACATTGCTTTCTTTGATCTGCAAAAATCCATGTAAAATAATTTCACTTTATAATATCATTCCAAATGTCTTAAATTAATGCAAAGCTCGACTTTTATCCTGGGTTATATTTCCTATTTATTTGGGAATCCTGATGGTTTAATGATTACTCATTGGTCTGCTAACCATAGTGGTACCACTTTGAAACCTCTACAGACACCTTGGGAGAAAAATGAATGTTCTACTTCCATAAAGAATAATAGTGAGAAAAATGTGGGGGCAGTTATGCACTAAAGGGTCACTATTAGAATCCACTGGGAGCAGTGAGAAGATGATAAGTACAATATTGGAATATTGAATTAAGCACAACGTAGTAATATGAAGAGGAACCATTGGAACCAAATAAAGAAGTTTAAGTGCACTGAAAGCATTAGCCAAAAATAACATTTAAATTTTTCAACAAGTAGAAGCACTTACTTGTCTATGCCTGGAAATTGGAAGAAAGCTACTGGGACAAATGACTGAAAGAGATCTATATTTGTGTTCATTCCAAAGAAAGATGATGAAACAAGGGGCTCACATTAGAGCAATATCACTGATATCGCATATAAGTAAAATTTGGATGAAGACTATCCAACATTTCAGCACTACTTTGAAAGGGTGTTGCCAGAAATTAAGGCTGAATTAAGAAGAAGACATATAAGAAGAGAAATCATTTCTAATGTCAGGTGGTTCTTGACTCAAAGCAGAGTATAACAGAGTGTTTATTCGTGGTTTTACTGATTATGTTAACACATTAGACTCTGTGGATGATAATAAACTATGGATAACATTGAGAAGATTAGGAATCCCAGAACACTTCATTATTCATTGAATAAAATAAGGATAAGTGTGTACCAGAAATTCATTTTTTCTCCATACTAATATAATATGTATGCTGAGCAAATCATTAGATAAACAGGATCATATGATAAATAATCTGGCATCAGGATTGAAGGAGGGTTGACAGCAACCTGTGATAACAAATGATACAACCGTGCTTGCAAAGTGGGGAGTGCATATAGCACTTGCTGATGAAGACCAAGGATTGCAGTCTTCAGTGTAGATTACAACTCACTGGGGGTGCAGGGGAGGGGGGAAGACTAAAATTCTTCAACTGGACAAATAGGTCCAGTTGAATATCCTGATGAATGTGGGAAAATTTAAAGTTGTCGAGTATTTTATCTTTCTTGGATTGACAATCAATACTTATTCAAACCCCAATACCCCGCCGTTGCAACTTGAAATATAGTCGGCACTGGCAATTTTTGACGGTTTCCACGGAGACTGAATAAACTGGTACATAGGAAAAAAAATATATAATCAAGAGATCAAAAAACACATTACTTTGTAGAAATCTGTTACACAAGACATCATTAAAGTTTTGAAAATCAAATATGTTTCTTGGAGGACTGAGATATAAGATATGCCTCACACAAGTGTTGATATTTTCAATTGTCTCATATGCTTGTGAAAGTTGGAAATCAAATAAGGAAGAATGACTTGTGGTGCTGCTTAAGACTATTGAAAGTCTTGTGGACTATCAAAAGGACAAACACATCTTTTTTGGAACAAATAAGTCCAGAGGGCTCCTTAGGCACAGAGATGGTGAAACTTCATCTCATGTAGTTTGGACATGTGAGAAGAGAACGGTCCCTGCTTAGTAAAGTAGAGGGTCAGCAAAAAAGCAGGGAGGTCTTCACCAATATGGATTGACACAGTTACTGGAACAATGACCTCAAGCTGGGCAACTCTTGTGGGGAGGGCTCCAGACTGTGTGGTGTTTCATTCTGCTGTGCACTGATCACAATGAATCACAAGTGACTCAATGACACCGAGCAAACACAGCAGACATTCCACCATCTGAGATGTCATAGCTTGTAATCAAACACCTTAAATGGACAGGAAAATTATCTCTTTAACAATAATGCTAGGAAAACAGGATGTCAAATTTTGGGAGAATAAAACTGGACCCATGATTCAAACTGTATGCAAAACTGAACCCGAGATAGGGAAAAGACTAAAAATGTCATCAGTAAAAGAATATGAGCAAAGAATAGACACATTAGCAAACAAAGAAATAGCACAAATAGTAAAAGACAAACAATATGACTGGGTTCTTCAAGAAACTAAGCACATGCATTGATAATTTCACTGAAAGAATAAAAAGGAAAAAAACAGGTTGTGAAAATTGGCAATGAAATATTGAACAGGATATCTCTAAAATTTATGGAAAATTCCTACATGACAATAATAAAAAACTACAAATAACAGAGTTAAATGGGCAGAGAACATGGACAGACACTTCACAAAGAAGACAGAGATATTCTATATCATTAGCCACTGGAGAGATGCAAATCAAAGGCCCAGTGAGATAGCACTTCACTCAGCATTTATAACAAAGTTATAATTAAAAAAAAACATTCTGACAAAGTGATGGAGCGACTGGAAGACTCAAGCACTGTTGGTGAGACTGCAAAATAGTGCAACCCACTGAAGAGCTCAGTGTAGTACTTCCTCAGAAAATCCCCATACTCAGTGTATCATCCCAGAAAATCCCCTGGAGAAATGAAAGTCAGGACATGAAGAGAGATATGTACTCATATGTTCACAGTAGAGGAAGATGAAAACAACGAAAAGGCCTAAAAGAGGAAAAATGGATAAATAAATTTGGGTATATAAACATAAATGGAATGATTATTCACTACCACGGAGTCAATTCTGATTCCTTGTGACCCTATAAGACCGGGTGGAACTGCCCTTGTGGGTTTCCAAGACTGTAACTTTTTTATGGGAGCAGAAAGCCTTGCCTTTCTCTTTGAGAGAGGCTGGTGGTTTAGAACTGCTGATCTTGCAGTTAATAGTCCAAACCATAATCATTGTAGCACCTGGGCACCTCAATAGAATACTAAATAACTTTAATAAATAACAATGAACCTGCAAAATGCCTCATAGTATGAATGAACCCAGAGGATATTTTACTTAGTTGATTTAGTAAGATATTATTGGACAATTGTTGCATGAGACCACAATTATAAATAGTCGATAACAGGTTTTCACATGAAAAGGTACATTATTTGATAGTTACCAGGACAAGATGGGAGGAGTAGTCTACAATTTTAGGGTAGACATGTGTTCATTTGGGTGAAGGGGAAGACAGTATTCAATAAAAGGTTAGAGGGGAAATGGGAGAAAAAGAGACATCAATTGAAAGAGGACTTTAAAAGGGTTGGAAAGGAAATCATGGAGATGAACAAAAATAAGCATGAGTAAGATGCTAGATTTAAGCCCAAAATATTATAATTACATAAAACAATATTCCAAATATATACAAAAATTGGATAAAAAGCCCAAACCAAGCCATATGCTGTTTTTCAGAGAGACATCTAAAATATACAGATACAAAAATTTTGAAAGTAAGTGAATCAAATAAAATCCAGCCAAATAAGAACTTCTCATTCTTTCCTACATTAATATTCATGACACAGTGGAGAATAAAGAACTATGAAACAAAATGAAAATATGACATTTATTAAGATGTTCAATGAATAATATGGAACGCCTCACTCATTGCAAACCCCACTGAGCAAAGTTATTCTGTGATGCATAAGAGTTTGCCTTGCATCAGAATTGAAGTGATTACAACTAATTAGTGTGTGGTTTGACATAAACTAGGTATGAAATCAATAATTAGGCACCTTTAAATTCAAAATATTTGCCATAGAGTAACCCCTTACCATTTTTTTCTGTAGCTGCAATCATTAATACTTAACATTTTAAAAAAATGAATTTTTTGGTGTCAACCTCATTTGAAGGCAAATGCCATAAGATTTTGGAATGTATCGATTTTATTCATACTCTTATATCTAGCACCTTAACATTTCCTGGTCTTCCATCATTTTCCTATTTATTGGGTATGTTTAAGTTTGTTGTTGTAACATTAATGTCAATTGATAAGGTTGAAGGTTTTCCTGTTTTCCTTTGTTAACTATGATTTCTTTAAGCACTTTAACCATGCAATGTGCCCACCGTATATAGTAGGAACTCAGTAGATATGAGTAAATGAATGAATGATATCCAGGCAAAACAAAGCTCATTGACTAACTCTAGGAAGAAGTAGACAGCAATCTATTATTACTGATGGAAATTATTGAAGTAAGTGGATTAGGAGGAAATTTGATGATATTTATCAATTGCATATACTTTGTTGAAAATAAAAGAAGCAGTATGTCTGAGTTTTCTGACAGGAGAAATATGTGATCCAGTTGAGGCTTCTCACTAATATATAAAATAAGAGTAATAGCAGTCCTCAATGGGAACAAGTCTTTATGAGCTTGATTTCTAGAATAAAGTTTGGTGTCTTTAACTTGTTTGGAGGTGCATCAGAAAGAAAGAAAGAAAGAAAGAAAGAAAGAAAGAAAGAAAGAAAGAAAGAAAGAAAGAAAGAAAGGAAAAGAACCCCTAAACACCTTGACAATCTGATTCTGAAAGTCAGACATTTGTAACCTCCACTGAACGGTTCTTCTGAGTCTATATGAAGTCACTTGGAGTTGACATTACCTCACATGCTACTTACACAACCAACAACAATCTTTACATTTCAGCTATCCCAGAACTGAGTGCAAGAACCCAAAGAAAGTGAAAGGAATATTTGAGAAAAAAGGAAAGTTTTCATGGTGTGGTGAAGCTATGGTGGAACTAGAAGAATATACAAGTAGGAGAATGTGTTAGACAGGGTTCTGTAGAAAAACAAAACCAGGACACTAGTAATTCTCTTCATATATTTATAAAGATAGAAGGATACATAAGATAAGGAATAAACAGTTAGCTAATCTATAAAATAGTACAAATGGCTCGGTGCAGTAGACTGGCAGTCCTTGGAGTCTTGAGGGCCACCGAGTAGCTCTCTGCAGAGCAATTCAAGCTATCAGGCCACAGGCACCAAACAACAAAGCAAGTCACCACCAGTCAGCCGGATGACAGAATCCGACAATCCCCGGCTCGAGAGATGTATATTTCAGGAGCATGGTGAAGCAGGGTGTGAAAGATCCTCAACTCACAGCAACACAGTCCACCAATTAGGTGTCCCATGGGTAGTGTCTCTTGGAGATCGAGGCACAGGACAGAAAAAGCAACTGAACTCCGAAAATCCAAGAGCAAGAGGACAAAGGTGGGGCTCGCCGAGCCACTTCCATATCTGCCCTCCAATTGATCTTATGTGTGCTCCTTGGCCATGCTGTCACAATAGACCTACCTGTCTTCTTTGGTCATTTTGGCACAAAAAGCCTACCTATCACAGAGATCCAGAAATTATCAGAGTCTGAAATTGATATAACTGAACCAGCCAGATTAAGAAGACAAGATGGAGGCTGAGAACTTTTGAGGTAAGTTCCCTGGGATGTTCAGATGGAAACAGAGTGGGGTAGCTGTTAGGTGCCAGTGAGTGATTTCAGAACAAAAGCAACCCTAGAGCAGAATGAATGGCTTCCTAGGTTTTTACCATAATCACAAATGCTGCTATGGTCTTAGGTTCTGAATATTTTGTTCTGAGTTTTGCAGTTTTAGAACTCAGAAAGAGTTAGTAATACATTAAAAAGTCGGAGTTGAAAACAGGTCAGTTGTTGCAGTTGGGGTGGCACATTTAGACATATCCTATTGGGGAGTGAGCAGCACCAATAAAAAGCTGAATATATAAGGCAGCATTAACATTGTCTGTAAATCGACCATTCTTTTGTCCATTTGTTGTTGTGTGGTGGCTTGCATTTATTGTGAATATGGAAGTTATGCTACTGCCATTTCAAAAACCTGCATGATCACATATAGCAGATATGTTTCAGCATTTTACAACTTAGGAAGGAGGAATGGATGGTCTATTTCTGAGCACTTAAACACTGAAACCTTTACAAATAGCAACAGAACATTGTTTTTATAATTACAAAGGATAGTATAATTGTTTTCTATAACTGAAGAGAATAAGCCTCTCAGGTTGGAAGGAATTCAAAAACAGGAAAAGAGAAGTAACAATTTGCAGCTTTCCTCCAGTTCTCAAATGCTTCTTCCCACCCACTATCATAATACCAATTCTACCTGACAAATCCAGCTAGATCAGGGGATATACACTGGAGCTGGAAACATGGGTAATTTAGAATAGATGATCCCTTCAGGACTAGTAGTGGGAATGGTGATACTGGGAGGATGGTGGGATAGAAAGGGGTAACTGATTTCAGGGATCTACATATAACCTTCTCTCTAAGGTACAGACAAAGGGCAGTGAGTGAAGGGACACTTTGGACAGTATCTGATATGAAAAAGTAATAACAATTTGTAAATTATTAAGGGTTCATGGGGGAGTGGGAGTGGGGAAGAAGGGTAATTATGGGGAGCTGGTACTAGGGGCATAAATGACAGGAAGATGTTTTGAGAGTGCTGATGGCAACAAGTGTGCATAAATGTAGTCTGCATACAATTGACATATGTATTGATCATGATGGGAGTTGTATGAGCCCCCAATAAAATGATTTATAAAAAAGGAGGGAGGGGGGAAGGAAAAAAAGGAAAGAGCTGCTCTTCAAAGAAAATCTGACGTTAATGATGTGCATAAGAATAAAGTTTCCAGGGCTTTCATTTCCTTATGAGGCTTGACTCAAAGTTATAAACAGTCAAAGATCCATGAGTACTTAGAACATAGAATGTATAAAATATGAATCTAGAATATAGAATGTCATAAAAATGAAATGTAATTCACAAATTTTAATATCCAGATCATTAATAACTACCAGTTGCCTGTTAACTTGTCTTATTGAGGTGGCTTGTGTGTTGCTGTGTCACTGGTAATTCAAATCACAGGAGGGTCACACCAAGAGAATAGTTTTCAGCAAAGTTTCCAGACTAAGGACAGTCAATGAAGAAGGAATCTGCTGCACACTTATAAGGAAGTGGACACTCAAAAACTTTTTGTATAGCTTCAAAACATTGCCTGATACTGATAGCATAAGGAATGGAAGTAGAATATTGTTGGAAATATTGTCAGAGGATGGATCCCTTGGTCTCTGAAGGACTCCAAATGTGACTGAGAAGTAGTTGCTCTTTAAAATGGAGTCTACCATGGTGACATAAGTGGAGAAAAATCTGTAGAAGTAGAGTCGTCAAGATATTTATTTGATGCTAGGGCATGACTCAATGTAAGAAGAAACATTTGAAAAAATCTATTAATGTTTGAAAATTGGAAACTACAAAATCTGAATCTAAGAAATTGGATTTGTCCCAAAAATGAAATACATAAAGATCAATTTCTGAGGTTCTAGTGAGCTCAAATGGATGAGAACAGGCCATTTTGAAATAGAAAATAATATGATTTACTATACTGACATTCCTTGTCAAAAAAAGACACTGCAAAATTCATATTGGATTAACATGTTGTCTGCAATTGAATCAAAACTATCCTCTTTGGAGGAAATTGATCTAGAACACTATCCATGAGCATCACACAAGAAGAAGGCCAAAGATCATTGAAAATACATGAAGGGAGGGAGGGAAGAGAAAAAAGGAAGGATTAAAATGGATATCAAAAGAAACTCTGAAATTTCCCTTAATCATAAAAATCATTGCTAAAGCACTTTAAGAATGAGGTAAAGCCAAGAAAAGAATAGAAAATTTCCAAGGACAACCCAAGAAGACAGAATCAAATACTATAAGGAAATGTGCAAGACCTAGAATTGGACAACTAAAGGAACACACTCAGTATATTTTAAATCGAAAGAATTGAAAAATAATTCAAGCCGTTCTTTATAATATTGAAAGAGTTTATGAGAAACTATTAAATGATGCAGAAAGTATCCAGTGAAGATGAAAGGTATATACAGACTAGTCAAAAAGAAGTGTTAACATTCCCCATTTCAGGAGGTAGTACATGAGCAAGAGCCAAAGCTGCTGAAGAAAAAAGTTCAAGCTGCATTGAAAACATTAGCCAAAGATAAGGATCCAATATTTGATAGGAAATCAGTTGAAGCATTTTAATAATCTAATGAAGCACTGTAAGCACTTACTAGTCTATACCAGGGAAATTTGGAAGACATCTACTTGCACAACTGACTGCAAAATGTTCCATATTGTTATCAATTCTGAAGAAAGATGACCCAACAGAATGCTGAAATTATAGAACAGTATCACAGGCACTGAAATAGATTAAAGATTATTTAAGACGTCTATCAACAGTTGCAGCTGTCCATGGACAGGAAGCATCCAGACATTCAGAAGAGGATGTGGATGGAACAAGAGAAATCAATGCTGACATCAGATGAACTCTGTCTGAATACAAAGAATACCACAAACATGTTAGTGTTTCATTTAATATGACAAGGAATTCTGCTTTATGGGTCATGCTGAACTATTGATAACATGAGAAGAATGGAAATCCCACATACTGCATTGTGCTCATATGAAACTCAAACATGTATCAAGATGCAGTTCTACTAACAGAACAAGGGAATAGTGCATGGTTTTAAATCATTATAGGTGTGTGTGTGTGTGTGTCAGAGTTGTATATTCTCACTATACCTTATTCAATCTTTATGCTCAGCAAATCATCAGAAAAGTCAGATTATATAAAGAAGAATGTGACATCAGAATTTGAGGAAAACTCAGTAACAGCCCAGAGGTTAGATAACCAGCAACTTTGCTTGCTAAAATGAGGAGTGCTTGAAGGACTTGCTGATAAAGATCAAATATTGCAGCATTTAGTATGGATTATGACTTGTGGAGATTCTCACCAAAATTCTTACCCTTCAGCCTACAGGAAATATAATGATATATGCAGAAAAGTTTGAAGTTGTCAAAGATTTTGTCTTGCTTGAATACATAATCAATGGAAGCAGTGAAGAAAGAAAAAGATGCACTGCATTAGATAAATCTTCTGCACAAGACTTTTTAAGCTGTTGAAAAGAAAATATGTTACTTTGATGACCAAGGTGTACCTGAAACAAATAATGATATTTTCATCGCCTCATATGCTCATGGAAGTTGGATATTGCATAAGAAAGACTAAAAAATAGTGAATGCATTTGAATTCTAATGCTGGAGAGTATTGAAAGTTCTATGGATTTCTCAAAGGACAATCCAATGAAAGGCAAGGATGGCAAGGTTTTATCTTACATACTTTAAACATATTGACAGGAGAAATCAATCCATGGGGAAGGAATCTATGCTTGCTAAAGTGGAGGACTTATGAAAAAATGGAACACTATCAACGAGAGAAGATTGACACAGTGATTCAGAAAATGAGCCAACGCAAAGGAACAATTATGAGAATAGTGCAGGATCAACCAGCATTTTATGTAACCACGGGGCTGCTATGGAGCATATTATAGTTTATGATACCTAACACCACAAAAACTCATGCAACGATTTATAGTCTTGGAAACTGTGATACTTACATAATCTCATAATCTGCTGTCAATTTGGAACTTGATAGGATTAAAACCAAAAGGATAGAGTCTAGTCTGTCAATTGGATCACAGCCAATGAGTTCTCTGTGTTGGCATGGCCTTCTCCTAAGAATTCTGGGAACACCTGATATTTTTGTCCTTGGAAGCTGAAGTCTCTCTCTCTCTCTCTCTCTCTCTCTCTCTCTCTCTCTCTCTCTCTCTCTCTCTTTCTTCACTCCTTGAGAGATACTCCATTGATGAGGCACATGATGATACATCCTGGGAGTTGGAGAAGCCACATGGACCTACCTTGTTGTTACAAGAACTCTGGACCCAGAGAAGCCATGTAGAGATCATTGCCAGTGCTGAGATGCTTACAAATCCACTGAATCCATTAGATTTCCAACCCACTGGACTGTGATCCTTCAGCATTCAGCATCATTGCATGTTTCATGAGTCTGAAAAGGACTTTATAGATTGATATCATATATATGTAGGATAATATTGGACTGAAAGACTTAATCTGAACTTGACTGGGATGTTTTCTCAATATTCAATTGCTCTTGTATATAAACCTCTTTCTTATATATATATGACTATGACTTTGTTTCTCTAGTATACCTGGACTAGCACACAAGCGCACAGGAGCAGTTTTATTCTGTGCTGCAGCTTCACTATGAGTGCAAATTAAGTTGGTGGTAATACGTCTGAGTTCTTTAAAGGACGTCCAATTAAAAAACACAACTATTTAATAAATTGAAGAGTTCCACAAAATTCTTTGGCCTGAAATTGACAAAATGTTCAATTAAGACTAAATGATAATAACTGGCTGCTAAAATGCAAAATTTGGAAACAAAGATGATGGATCAGTAATCAGGAAATAAAGTCTATGGTAGAAATGAAGCTGGAGTTCACATGACAGAATTTTGCAATACCAAAGAATTCTTCATTACAAATACGCATTTTTAGATAACATTAAATGGATCCATACATTCTACCTTGCTGATAAAATACATAGAAACCAAATTGACTATATACATACAGAAAGAGAAGATGTTAAAGCTCAGTATCACCAGCTAAAAAGAAAAGGAAAAAACAAACCTAGGAACTGACTGTGGAAGAGATCATCAATTGTGAGTTCATTTTGACACTAAAAAAAATTTAAACAAAACACCAATTATGACAATGAGTGTATCCTATTCTGAATTAGGGAACATATTATATAAAGACTGGACACAAAGAACACTAAAGACTTGAGGAGTTATGGTACAGAATCAAGAACATAATACATCAAAGTAGAAGGTAAAAGACACAAATGATAGACATAAAATGGGCATCAGAACATTGTTCTTTAATATGAAGTAGCCAAAATGAATAGTATGAAAGAGAAATTAAAAGAAGTTACTAGAAAATTTCAAAAGGAAGCCCAAAAAGAAAAAGATAAAGTATTATAATGAAATGTGTAAAGTCTTGGAGTAAGAAAATTTGAAGGGAAGAATATGCTCAGAATATCTCATGTTGAAAGAGTTGAAAATAAACTTCAACCTTCACATTGTATTATTGAAGGATTTATGTAAATTATTGAATGACGCAGAAGGCATCAAAAGAAGAATGAATACACATAATTTCTTTGCCTAAAAGAATCAATCCATATTCAAGCATTACCAAAGGTATCATAGGATTAAGAACCAATGTTACTGAGAAAGAGAAATAAGTTGCACTGATTACATTAATGAAAGAAAAAATGAGGGGTTCCACAAATTGATGAACTACCCATTTAAATGTTTTAATGAATTGAAGCAGTGCTGCTAGCACTCACTAACCTCTACCAAGAAATTTGGATGGCAGTTAACTGATCAGCCAACTGGAAAAATGCTATCTTTATGCCCATTTCAAAGAATATGACTCTAGGGAATGTGGAAATTACATAACAGTATTATTTTTGAATCATTTTATTGGAGACTCCTACATCATTTTTCGCAATGCATAAGAACATATCCTATGCCAAGCTCCTTCACATTCTTCAAATATCTGTTTTTCCACTTGACACCTTGATATCAGCTTCACATTCTTTCCCCTTCATCATTGCTCCTTCTCCCTGACCAACCCTCAATTATTTATAAATTATTTTTTTCTTATCTTACACTGCCTCACATCTCCCCTCACTCTTTCCTCTGATGTCTGTCCTCCAGATGGAAGTTATGTGTCAACTCTTAGAGTTGGCTCCCTCTCTCTCCCGTACCATCCCTCCACCCATCAGGTAACTCCACTCTCACCATTGACCCTGAGGGATTCATCTTCTGGGTTCCCCATAATTCCAGTTCCCATCTCTACCAGTGTACGTCCTACAGTCCAGCTGGATTTGCAAGGTAGAATTGGGACCATGATAGTTCTGGGGAGGAAGCCTTCAGGAGCTGGAGGAAAGTTGTATGCTTCATCATTACCTCACTGCACCTTGACTGGCCTGTCTCCTCCCAGGGACACCCATATAAAGAGGTATCCAATTGCCCACAAATGGATCTTGGGTCCCCACCCCACTCTCCTCCTCATCTGTGGTGATGTGATTCTTGTTCCTCGATGCTTGATAACTCTTCCCTTTGACCCCTCATGATCACAAAAACTGGTGTACTTCTTCCATGTGGATTTTGCTACTTCTGCCCTATATGGCTACTTGTATAGCATTCAAGTAAAATTCTGTTCCAAATAATTGAAAAGGATTTTTTCGCACTAAATTGACAGGGAGCTGCCATAAATTCAAGTCAAATTCATTAGACATTGAACATTATTGATATCAGATGGATCTTGGCTGAAAGTAGATTGGTAGGAGTTAATCCCATAGTTCATATGAACTCAAGGGGTAGTCTGCTTGGGAACAGTGTAATGAGTTGCCATGGTTGATGAGAAGCATTCCAAATGAACTATCATATATACTTGTATATAAGCCGAGGATTTGTTTTATGTTCTTTTATTTCCATATAAGCTGAATTTTTAAGTACAGTTTAATGCAGTTTTTGTGGTAAAATTAGGTGCTTCAGCTGATGTTCAGATTAGCTTATACTTGAGCAGTTTCATGGGAGAGGTAGTTGATACTCACCAGAGGTAGTTGATACCTACTATCTCCTGAAAACATAGATGACATTATCTGTTCTTGTAAGGTTTTACATACCAGGAAACCCTACATAGGGTAGATATGAATCAGAATCTACTCCTTACCCATAAATTTTTAGTTTGAAGCAACTGAAGTTTTGTCACTAGAAGATATTTTGAATTGACAGTTTCTCTGGTTCCAATTCTTGTTACATATTTGGAAAATCAAAATCTTCTAATGAGTTGCTTTATCCCCCTATACTGGTTCCCTTTTCCCTCTGGGGTTACCCATGATGCTATTATTCTCTCTTCTATCCCTTTCCTCTTTCAGAGTGATCTTATATTCTGCTTACCTTGTTTCACTCAATATGATAGCTGAGCTTTGTGTCAATAGGCTGGATCACTATACTTAGGCAATTGAATCCTCCCCCCAAATGTGACTTATCATAATTTTAACAATTTTGTCATGGTATTTTCTATGATCAGAAGAAAACATGTAAGAGGGTTGTGGGTAGTACAACCTCCTTATTTAGGTCATGGTCCTGATTCAACTGAAAGGAAGTTTTAGGAGGGCTGTGACCTACTCCTACGTAAGTTGCCTCAGGATTCTATATCTGTTTCATCTGTCTCTTGTTTTTAGACTTGTGTTCCAGACCCAACCTATAACCCTGAGAGCTGTCTGTGGTTTGCCACAGTGCTCACCAACCTTGGAGCAATGCTCAGAGTCATTTACTTCTGAAGCCAGGAAGCTTCCCAGCTGACCTTGGATTAATCCACCTCTGCCATCACTGGCTTGTGATATTCTTGCTTCCTGGTTTATCAGCCCAAGCAGCTACATGGGTGAAGAAAAGTCTCAATTTAACATCAGAACCATGCACTCGAACTGAAAATGGATTAGGATTATCTATTTCTACAACTGTGTGAGCCTTTTTCTTGATATAAATACCTTCTTTATATCTTTTTTATATAAATATCTTCTTTATATAAACATGATATAAGTATCTTCTTTAGTAAGCATCACCGATTTTGCTTCTGTAGAGAGCCACAGATTCTGTAGAGAATATGCCCATATTGTGCCTCTGTTCTAATAGATATTCTGTGAAGTTTTTCTTTCACACCCATTTGTGTTGCCTTTTGTGTCACCAAATGACCAGATGTAGTGTGAGATCCTGTCGCTATTCTCAGTCACTATACTGTATTCCTCTTTCAATCTTGCTTTAACCAATTCTTTATCCTTTCATTCATTGCTCAGAGATCCAGTTACATTCTCTGTATGTGGTCTTTGTTTAGGATACTTGATCAGAGTGAGTCTTCCATTGCTTATACAGTCTTTTTTATCATGGTCTTTTAACTCCCAAGTAATGTTTGGGTGAGATTATGCAGCTAAGGTCCTCGTAGCTCACCAAGGGCATTGGCTAATAGCCAATAATGTAAACATATTACATAGTATTCTTATGGGATAGAATAATGCAAATAATAATGCAAAGAGAATAATGCATATGAAGCACTAATAATGAGATTGCTGATTCAGCCATCACACTAGGCTTAAAATGAACCATCCAAGAGACAAAATTGGAAGACCTCACAAACATCAAGAGAAAAAGCTAGGCATGAACTATATTCTATAGACTAGGAATCCTTGTCCTGAGAACCTCCTACACTGAAGAGATACAGTGATCAATAATGTTCAATGAGAGATAATAAAAAACTGTAAGAAGCACTACAAAGGAATGGAGTAATAGAGGCAGCAGAACTAGAACACTGGTCAAAGAAGATGACATGGACTTTCAGGCTCACAGGGAAAAATGCTGAGTATCTCTTGCCAGGAGGGTTGCTTATGGACAAGGTGCATCTGGGACTTTATTTGTGGAGCTACAGATCCTCATAACACTTGCATATGTAGGGCCCAGGAAGAGACAGTGGGGGTTCAAAGAGGCACAAGGAACGGCCAAAAATAGGATAGTCTCATTTGAAAAACTGATAAGCTACATAACTTATAAATCAGTGAACTATCAATTCATAATGATCAATATTATATGTGAATTATGTGTTGTCATTAAAATTAGAGGTATTAATGCCATGTGATGTCTGGTATTATAATTATCTTAAAGCTTGAAAGGTTTTGCCATATCTGCCCTTTGTCTCATGTATATTAACTTTGGGCTGAGGCTCATGGAAATCACCTCTTCCCTTCACGAAGTTAGAAGAGGCTTGATGACAATCACACCATTTTTACACCCTCAGTATTAATTTATTTCACATAGATAGCCTTGCTGAAAATATCAATCTTAGCTATGTGCTTAAGCTAACTTCTTAAAGACATTTGTTCTCACAGAGTTATAAGTATTATAAAAAAAAAACTTACACAAAGTACTTTGCTTTCAACCCTTATGTATGATAATTAGATTCGTAGCATATTCCTTAGAATCAGAAAATATATTTAATTCCTAATTTTAGAGTATATACTTTCCTCAGACTTGGCAAATTAAATCGGAATGTATAGCACATGCAAAAATGATTGTGTTCTATCACTGGTTTTATTTGGTAAGGAGATCAGGGACAGGGGATTATTCCTTCCATTTCATCACAGGCCCCCATAGAGCAGGTTGGGAAGAACTCAGATGATCATTAGACACCTATGAGGACACCCTGAGCATGCTCCAATTCAAGCTGGGTGGGAGATACACCTGGGAGATCTGAACTAGGGCCAGATGAGATCAAAACAGTCAATCAGGCCAACCAATACGATCAGCCATACTCCCCAATCCCCACCCCCCAGCCTCAGCGACAACACCACACTGCAATTGTCTTCCCGCAATTCCCCTCTTTCCATGTGGTGTTAGTTTTGCAGTTAAGCTCGGGTTCCTCCCTTCACAGCCCCATCACCTGCAGTCCACCTGCTTTAAGTTTGGTCACTTGCAACAATTGGGTTTCTCCACAACATTTCCTGACATCTCCTCACCCCTGCAGCAGCTCACAGGGAGCCGTGCCCACCACTTCCCAGGCTGCACGGCTCGGTGCTACCCAGCTTCTCCCACACCCTTGCCCACATAGCGCCTCATTTCCTGGGCCTTACCCGCAGCCCCATCGGGGTGAAGCAGCTCAACTTCAGGCTCTCTCCGACCCTGCAATGGAGATCCACTGGCTTTCCCTGAGGCAGCACTGCCCTGGTCTCTCCTATGTCGGGGCCCATGTGACGCAGCAGCACTCCAGGCTCTCTGGCTGGCACAGAGCAGCCTAGAGTACATTATCAGTCTGTAAGGTATCATTTCCCCACATCTAGTCTCACTCCAGAACATGGCGGATCAGTGATCTGGTCTCTGAGGCTCCCCAGCATATGCTGACCACACTACCTCAATCCCCATTGCTGGTTACCACCCACTGATTGACACCCTCCCCCCTCAGTCTTATTAACAGCAGTCTTATTGAGTTCTCCACAATTGTGGCTGGCCCCCATACAGCAACAACTTGCCTGTGGCATTATCCAAGCTGAGCTGCTCCCTCCAACCGAGGTTCCTTTCTGGACACATGATGGCAGGTACCAACACCAAGCAGGTCCCTCCCACCTCCAATAGATGACCTCTAAGGCTGTGGCTATCCTCTATCTGCAGCCACCTGCAGTAACTTCAATAAGTTACAGCTGGGGCAACACTCCCTACCATTTTCTGACACCCCACAAACCCTGCAGCAACAGCAACAGCAGGCCCTCTCCTCCTGCCACTCCCACAGCAGTGACATGCCTGTGCTGTGCATCCCACCCATGGCAGTGTGAGATGCCCCCTTCCCATTGTTTGGTAGCCCAACCTGTGGAGTCTTTCTCCCAGTACCTTCACCAGTGGCAGTTGGGTTTTCCCTGTCATTGCACTCAGCACCCATTACAGTGGTAGTGAGGTCTCTCCCAACATTGTCTACTATTTAATGCCTTTAAAAAAATAGCACTCCAAAGTGTAAGATGGCAGTCCAGACCAGAAACATGGCTAAGCTTCAGGCCTGCTCCAACTTGACCAATGGTCATATAGATAATCACCATTCTCACTACAGTCTCTGAGGTCCCCACCACCATTGGCCCCTGAGTCACAATGGCATACTCACTACAATCAGTCTGGGCCACCACCATAGTAGGCCACAGACAGCCCTCCAAAGAGAAGAGGTTCAAGATGCCTTGGTCTCCCAGAAACATGACATCTAGTTATTTCAAAATGTCACATAAGCATCAACAGACCGCAACACTCTCAACAAGAAAGCAAGAAAACCAAACATAACAGCAGACTTAATGATGCTCATAGAAGACCAGATGTGAATCTACTACACAAAGAAATCTTCAGAAGTCTGTTTACAGCAATGAGGAAAGCAACAAAGAATATGGATGCAATTACAGAAGAGATGCTCACAAGAGAGGGGATGAAGTACACACACCAAGGGGAAATACAAGATCTAATAGATGAGGTAACAAATAAAATCCCAGATCTCATGAAGAGACTAGTGGAGGCAGAGCATCATACCAGTGATCTCAAAGACAATCAAGCAGATTTCAGCAAATAAGAAAAACAGTCAAATGAGATAAAAGAAGCAGACGAAAACCAGAAATCTATGACAGATGCTATGAAGAGGAAGAATATTGAAATAATTGGTCTATCAGAACAAGACACAATGAAGTTAACAGCTAAATTAGTGAGGTAATTTCTGATAACAAACTTCGCCAACTTAATGACTCAGAATCAGAAATTCATACCAGAAGCAGAGAGGACACTAATGAGACTAAACCCCAAAGAACTCACCAAGGCCTATAATAGCTAAATTATCAAATTCAAGAAAAAAGAGAAAATTTTAAGAGCAACAAGAGAAAGGAAGGCAGTCACATATAATGGTGCTCAGGCAAGAATGTACACAGATCTGCCCAAGGAAACCATAAAGAGAAGGAGAGTGGGGAGTGACAGCTTCCAAAAGCTGAAAGAAAAAAACAAACAAATACCTGCCCAAATATTCTCTATCCTGCCAAACTATCTACTAAGATAGAAGGAAATGTATAAATCTTCCAGGACAAGGAAAATCCTCAAAGACTAGTCTGTAAGACAATGAACCCTGTAGAAGATCCCTGCGATTTCACTATAATCAGAAGTCGAACACCCACACAGCCAAATCAGACCACCATATAGCTCAACTCAACTCTGAAGCCTACATGCTGTGAGCAATTGTCAATATAACATGGCCTTAGTGAGAAAAGAAGTCCAGAATGTAGCCTCCCATAGAAACACAGCACAATGATATGAAAGGAGAAAGGAAAAGACACAACACAGAAACCATAAGATGACAGCAATGACTCAACAGTCCGTTATAATTCTAAATGTCAATGGTCTCATTTCATACATGAAAAGAAAAAGACTAGCAGACTGGCTCAGAATATGTAACCAATCAATCTGCTGTTTGTAAGAGACACATCATAAGCTTGCAGACAAAAATAGTGTAAGAATAAAATGTTGGTGCAAAATATACCAGCCAAACAGCAACTAAAAAATAGACAGGGATTGTGATCCTAATCTCTGACAAAATTGACCTCAAGGTGCAATCCATGGAGATGAGGAGGGGCTCTATTTATTGCCTAGAGGAATAGTAAACCAGGCACCAGTGAACATAAAAAAATCTATTTGTGACCAATGAGAGACGCTCTTTGTCAAACAGACTATTCAAAAGATGAAAAGAAAAAACACAGATTTAACAAGCATAGTAGGTGACTTTGATACAGTGCCATTAGAGAAAGAGAGAACACTAGGAAAGAAACTTGGAAAGGATGCTGCAGAACAAAACACTGCAACTGGGGAATTGGATCTGATAGAAATATTTAGAGCTTTCCATGCAAATGCCAAAAAATACACATTCTTTTCAAGTGTGCATGACTCTTTTATGAAAATAGACCCCACTCTGGGACACAGGTTGAGTCTGAGTGCATTGAAACACATAAAGATTACTCAGATGTCCTTTATGGATCACAATGCCATTAGACTGGAGATTAATAAAAGGATGGCCAGAAAAAACCAGGGTAAACAATTGGAAAATTAATGATGATCTTCTGTGACATGAATGGGTACTGGCCAAGATGAGAGAGGAGTTTGGAAACTTTCTACAAATTAATGAGAGTGAGACTACAATGTATCATAACTTTTGGAACACTGAAAAGGCTGTTATTAGAGGTAGCTTGATAGCCAAAAATACATATGGAAAAGCAAAAGAGGTTTATTACTGATACCTTATCAAAAAATCTCCAGTAATTAGAACAGAGTCAACTGAACAATCTCTCCAAAAGCAAAAGAAAAGAAATAATAGAAATCATGGCAGAGTTAAACTAGTGGCAAGACAAGAAAATGGGGCAAAAATTAATGCAGTAAAAAGCTGGCTCTTTGTAAGAATCAACAGAAATGACAGACTGCTGGCAAACCTACCAAGGAACAGAAGAAGCAAACATTAGTAGTCTGGATGAAGAATAAAATAGGGAAATTCATTAAAAAACCCAATGAAATTAAAAGGGTAACCACAAAGTCCTATGAAAGTTTGTATTTTAATGAATTGAACAATGTGAAAGACATGGACATATACTTGGAAAATTAATCCCTCCCTAGAATATCCCAAATAGAGTTCAAAGCCCACAACAGAACCCTAGCAAAAGGAACAATAGACATAATCATCAAGAAGCTACCAAAAAAAAAAAAAAAGCTCCAGACCAGACATCTTGACAGAAGTATTCTACCATGAATTCAAGGAAAGGCTAACACTAATCCCCCACATATTTTTCTAGGAAAGGATGCCAGACTCCCTAGCTCACTTTATGAAGCCAGAATACATTTGATACCCAAAAAGGGCAAGGATCCCACAGGAATACAGAATGATACCTCTAATAAACATAGATGCAAAAGTCCTTAACAAGGTTTTGGCTAAGAGACTAAAAAACGTATATAAAACATATCATCCACGATGATCATCTAGGATTCATTTCAGGGATGCCAGTATGGTTTAACATCCAAAAAATCCATCAATATTATACACTACATTAAGAAGAAAATGTGTAAGAATCATATGATAATATCAATAGACTCAGAAAAATTATTTGACAATATCAAACAGTGTCCTAATTAAGACACTGAAGAAAATAAGAATGGAAGGAAAATTTCTTGAGTAAACCCTGCTTTCTATTAAAAGCCAACAGCCAATATCATAGTCGATGGGGAAAAGAATAAATCAGTCACACTGAAAAAGAGACGACAAAGAATGCCCTTTGCCTTAATTTCTATTCAACATCATACCGGAGGGCCTAACAACATAAGACGGTGGAAGGATATTAAAGGTATGCAATTGGGAGAGGAGGAGGTGAAGCTATTGCTATTTGCAGACAGCATGATTCTGAACATTAAAAATCCCTAAAGCTCCACAACAGAAATATTGACAGCAATAGAGGAATATGGAAGAGTGACAGGATACAAGATCAACAAACAGAAGTATATTGGTTTGCTATATACATCAGAGAAGACCATGGAAGAAGAGATCAAGAAGGCGGTACACTGCACAGTAGCCAAGAATAAATGGAAATAACTAGGAATATTTTAAACAAAAAGATCCCTAAGACTGATACAATGGAAACTACAGGAAACCTCCACAAATGGAAGAATAGCCCATGCACGTGGATTGGAAGACTGAGTATAGTAAAGATGCCAATCTCACCTAATGTACTTTATAACATTAATGTGATTCCAATTTAAATACCAACAACTTTCTTCAAAGAATTATAAAAACTGACTATCAATTTCATATGTAGAGGTGTGTTAGTTAGGTCTGTTGTGCCAATCTGGTCAATAGGAGCTTGTGGGATTAATAAGCTCACAGTTTCATGGGAAGACAAAGAGGTAAAAGCTTGGCAAAGCCTGCCCCTTGATCTTCTTGTGATTTGTTTCAGCATGTGGCTGCTTTAGTTAGCGCTCTGTCTCAACTTGAGAGCTACACAACCTGGAACAGGAAACCCACGGATTATGCTGCTAGAGCATGAGGTTACTTTGAGACAGACTTCTCCATACTTATGGTGTGTACATAACTTGAGCTTGAGGCTGGTGGATCCTATCTTTTTTCATTTCTTGAGTCCACTGTTCCATGTGGGGCTTGCTCCATAAATTTCTGAGCTGCAGATTTTTGGTGAGCCACTCTGTTGTTTGTTGCCTGTGGCCAGATGGCCTGTATAGCCCTAGGGAAGTTTCAAATGTCTGCTTCTTTGCCCTTGAACCCAGCAGCTCTCAGGAGTTGAAGGATTTCCAGTATATTAACTGTTTCATGAAAGTGAGTTAAAATGAGCCCTCTGTAGTGCTGTGTGGACTAAGTAGATATTACATTCCTTTAGACTGAATCTACTCATTTCTCTATCTCTCTTTCTATAACACTTTTATTTACCTATCATTTATCTATTATCTATCTATCATATGTCTGTCTCTCTATATATATAAAATCATAAGTGTACTGTTTTGTTTCTCTAGAGAACCCCGCCTAACACAAAAGAGAAAGAGGCCAGAATTAGCAAAAAATCTGCACAAGAAGAAGGACAAAGTCAAAAGACTTGATTTACCTGACTTTAACACCTACTACACAACCAAAGTGGCCAAAGCAGCATGGACTGGCATAATGACATGCAAATGGAAAGGAAAAATAACCCAGAAATAAAGCCATGAGCCTATGAACAACTGATCTTTGATAAAAAGCCCCCAAAGCATCAAATGGCAGTCAGTTCCCTCTTTAACAAGAAGTTTTGGAAACAGCATGTAAGTGGCAGTCATGTGCTTATGTTAATTTTATGATTGAAATGTAGGGGTGGAGTCTAACCTGTTAATCTGGAGATAGCCATTGAGTACCCAAAGACGCCTCTATGTGGGCATGGCTTTCTCCTTTTACATCTGGGAAATCTCACAATATGTCCCTCATGAAGATGAGAAGTTTTCCCCCTAGTTGTTGGGACTTAGTCTCAGAGATAATTAATAATGGACAAGACAAGATGGCAGCATCTGAGAAGCTGGAGTAGCTGGCAGAGACCACATGGCTTTGCCCTGATGGAGCCAGAAATCTGAAGCTGGGGTGGCCACATGGAGATCTCTGCCAGCGATGAATTGTTTCTGCCACAACTTGATGCTGTTGATGGACCCTGAGCCCTGGAAGCAGGGAGCTATGGGGAGACCCCTGCTGGCACCAGGAAACTGCAACTTCTTGGGCCAGAAGGAGACTTTATAGATTGATTTCGGGCATATGGGTTAATATCAGATTTATGACTTTGAACTGGACTGGACTCAATGCCCTGTTCCCCTTGTATATAAACCTTTTTCTTATATTTGTATGCATGTCTATCAAATTTGTTCCTCTAGCCTACCTTGACGGACACAATGAATCCAGACAGAGAAAAATGAAACAAGATGTTTACCTCACCCCATGCACAAGAATAAACTCAATGTGGATCAAAGACCTAGAAGTAAAACCTGAAACTATATTAAAACCATCAAAAAAAGAATTGGGATTAACTTAAGAACCTTATCTGAGCAAACACCTAGGCTACCTGCCAAAGGGAGAGATAAACACACAGGTGAACTTGAAATCTGAAATGGACAACTGGGTTTTATTAAGGCTAAACACCCATGTGTGTGTTGATAGACTTCACCAAGAGGGTAACAACACAACCCATAGATGGGGAGAGGACTTTTAGCAATGATATAGCAGACAAAGGGCTTATGACTAAACTCTACAATACCCTATTGGTCTGCAGAAAGAGGAAAGCCATTAATTCCATTAGGAAGTGGGCAAAATTACTAAAATAATTTTCACTGAGGAGATTCATATGGCCAATAAACATGCGAGCAAATGCTCCTGATCATTAGCCATCAGAGAAATGGAAACTAAAACAAGCATGAGATACCATGTAATACCCTTGCGGTTAGCCTAAGTCAGAAAATCAGAGAATAAGAAATGTTGGAGGGAATGTGGCAAGACAGTTCCTCTCCTCCACTGCTGGTGGTTGTGAAGATATGTACAGCCTCTCTGGAAAGCAATACAATGATATTTAAAGAAAATGGAAATTGATCTACCTTATGACCCAGCTATCCCTCTACTAGGCATATCCCAGAAGAGGTAAGAAATGAACCGGGACTTGTGTTCCAATGTTTATTTTGACACAATTTACAATTGCAGAACAACCTAAATTTCCATGGATAGATGAGTGAACTCAGGCACATACATATAATGGAGTACTATGCATCACTTAAAAAACACTGATGGTCATATAAAGCACATTATTTCAAGGAAAGAGTTGGAGGAAAATATGCTAAGCAACTTTATCCAATAACAAAATGTCAAGTACAACCTGAGTACCCTGAGGTAAGTATAATCAGCACAGTAGGTAGAGAAGAAAAGCCATTTTTCTCACATTGTACAGGCTGAGGTAAGGCAGTCTGGTTGACGTCAGACCAAACCCAAGAAGGTACATGTGAAACCAACACAAAGTAAGAGAAAGTGGGGAAACAGTAGGGAGAACAAGGGGGGTGAAAATGAAATGATGGTATGGGGTGACAGGTCACTAACACACCCAGGGGGAGAGTATTGGTTATGTCTCCACAGAATTGGGAGTGTACATACAGACCCCACCACAGTGCTCCAAACCATGAAGGTATCATAACCATATGGAATAATGCATGAAAAGTGTGGGCTATAGGGTCTGGTCCAATGAGAGCCAAACTTACACCCTCCTAAGAAGTATGTGTGGCAGAGAACAGCATTAAAACTGCAGGCTGGGAAGAAGAGACAGCATACCACATCCACATGGAAGCAGACAAAGTAGGAAAAAGTTAAAGGGACTATAGTTCTCGACGCCATATTGGCACAGCAAGCCCAGAGGACAACGTCCCTACACAGAGCTGGTAAGGCACAGAGATAATAGTAGGGCTGACTTCAGTTCATGGTATGCTCTCTCCTTACTGGGTATACCATGACAGAGGAAAGTACTGGGGGCACACAGAGGGGTATGGACCCCTTGCAGTAAATCAAGAAGTGAACATAATAGATCAACAACCAGAAGAAAACAAAGCCACCAAGTGCCGAAAGATCCCCTGAAATAGACTTCAGGAGCAGCTTCCTGAATTTCCCCAGGGCCAGTGGGGAGATAGTCATAAATGTCAGCAGACAGACCTAAAATTATTTATGCTTATTATCTTTGTCTTTTCTTTTGTCAATCTTTTGTTTTCATTTGCCTGGTCTATGTCATTTTTGGTTTGCCTATTATATAAGATAGGCATAGCAAACAAATTGATTCAAGAGAAAGCAATTGTCCTGGAGGGACTTTGGGAGAAAAGGTAGTGAGATGAGGGCGTAGTAAAAAAAAAGAGCACCATAAACAGGGCAACAACCAATGAATTCAAATCAACAGCAAAGATAACAGGGAGATCTTAGGGGTGTTGGAGCAACACCTTTCTAGCTGGTACAAAGTACTAAGAGGCAGAAGATGGGCGAGCATGATGGTAGGAAAGGAGGATGGTAAAAGGAAAGAGAGGAATGATCTAGGAAGCAAAGATATGGATAGAGGTACAAGCATAGGTGTACGTATATGTAAATATATTAAATAAAAGTAGAGGTATTGGCCTGTATACATATATTTTTATGACAATACACTGAAGTAGTGGATGGACATCAGAGTTCTGCTCAACACAAGAACACTGTTCTAGCAAATTGGCATTCTGTGATGCTCACCCTCATGGCAAAATTGCTAAAGACAAAATTGGTGCATAAGTAAAGGTGGTGAAGAAAGAGGATGGTGCTTGGCTATTAAAATATATTGTGTCTGATATCTTAAAATTTGAAGTTAAATAAGTGGGTACCTAGCAGGTAAGCAATGCAGTCCACATGGAAGAAGCACAACAGCCAATACAATCATGAGGTGTCATTGGGACTGTGTGACAGGCATTAGAAGACCCATGACAAGCAAACAAAAACATATTGTTGAGAACAATGGAGTGCAGAGCCCCAAAGTAATGTGTAGACAATGGGACATAACTCTACAGAGGGATCAGAGGGATGGGATCAGGTAACCAGGGCTCAGTAAAGCATGGATGGAGCACAATATTCCTTTGGTTCCTCGAGGCTCCCTTACCCCCTACTCCTCCACCCCCATCCTGACCCCAGTGTTGCATCTCATTTATGACTGGATCAGAGCATGCACATATGTTCAGATAAGAGATAAGAGTTCTAGACACCAGGAATCCAGGAATAGCAATGGGAATAGTGATATCAGAAGGTAAGAGGAAGTAAAGGTGGAAGGAGGAACATATCTCATTGATGGGCACATAACCTCATCTTTCCCTCCAGGGAGAAGAACAGCAAAACTGTGGGAGAATGGAGACAGTGGTCTATATGAGATATGAAAATCATAATTGATAGTCAATCAAGAGGTCACAAGGGTGGAAGTGGGAACAGAAGGATAACAGAGGAGCTGATACTAAGGGCTCAATAGAAAGTAAATATCTAGGAAAGAATTATGGAAAAATATGTACAAATAGCCATGATATAATTGATGTATGGATTGTTATTAGAGTTGTAAGAGTCCCCAATACAATGACATTTTAATAAAAATATAATAATATGGTATTCACAGAGAAATACATATATTTTTTTTAAATTTAAGTATATCTATGCATTTATATATCATTTATCCAAATTATCTATCATCTATCTGTCACTGGTATTTCCAATATTGGACTGAGGTTGAACACATAAAAATTTTTATATGTAAGACTTTTCATATCATAGCAACTAATTTAGAAAAATATTTAGTAAGATTCAACCCCACAAAAGCTAAAGACAAAGCTTTCTATTGCCATAGATGTTTTATCGTTTCATAGACCCTCTGAGGCACTTTGACTGCATTGAAGGGTGGCTATGTGTTGGAATCAGTTTGATGGCAGTGAGCTGTTTTAAAACCAAATAAATAGACCTCTGTGCATATATGTATAGGTTCAGCATTAAGGTCACTGATGGACATTGGGCCTCCACTCAAGTGCTCCCTCAATGGAAGAACAGCACATTGTTCTCTTAAACCGGCATTCTATGATGCTCACCTTCACTAAACGATCACTGAAGACAACGTGAGTGCATAAGCAAATGCATTGAAGAAAGCTAATGGTGCCCAGCTATCAAAAGATTTAGCATCTGGGGTCTTAAGGGATTGAAGGTAAGCAGACAGCCATCTAGCAGAGAAAAAACAATGCCCACATGGAAGAAGCACACCAGTCTGTGTGATTACGAGGTCTTAAAGGGATCAGGGATCAGGCATCAAAGTACAAAAAAATCATATGATTGAGAATGGGGGACAGTGTGAAGCGGGGGCCCAAAGTCCATCTGTAGACATCTGGGCTTCCCCTTGCAGAAGAGTTGCAGGGAGGAGATGAGCCAGTCAGTGTGCTGTGTAGCAAGGATGAAACATACAACTTTCCTCTATTTCTTAAAAGCTTATCCCCTTCCCCACCCCCCACTATCATGATCCCAAACCTATCTTACAAATCTAGCTATACCAGTGGATGAAGGGAGACTTCAGACAGTGAAAGACATGGCAAAATAATAATAATTTATCAATTATCAAAGGTTCATATGGGAGGGGCCAGGGAGGAGGCTGGGGAAAAATGAGAAGCTGATGCTAAGGACTCAAGTAGAAAGCAAATGTTTTGAGAATGACGATGGCAGCAAATGTACAACTGTGCTTGACACGATGGACGTATATATGGATTATGATGAGTTGTATGAGCTCCCAATAATATTATTTTTTTAACAAAAGAAGCCCTAAAGTAGATATGTGTTTATCTCTTAGCAACAAGGTCTACAACTTGAAATCACCAGTTGCTCTTTGGAAGAAAAATGGAACTTTCTATTGTTGTCAAGAAGTTTCAGAAACTCACAAGGGCAGTTCTACGCTACAATATAAGGTCACCATGAGTCAGCACCAAGTCGAGGACAGTGAGTTTGGTTTTGAGTTTGAGTCGTGCAAGGGCTGAAAGCTCAGCTGCTAATCAAAAGCTCAGTTGATTCAAACTTACCAGGTCATCTTAAGGAGATCAGACCTTGTGATTGGCTATGGGAAGATTATCATCAGTGGCACTTTATGGGGCATCTTTGCTCAGCCTCATAGGGTCAGAATCAAGTCACAACAGAATCCAACAAACAATTCCAAGGTGGAGTGTATATAGGTAATTTTTTTTAATTTTAACTCAAGGCTATGTCATGCATGCAAAGTAGACCTATTTCAGAGCAAGACTTTGTCCTGTCCATGCTTGTCTTTCAAGTCCTTCTCAACTTCCAATGTTTTGGTGAATAATAAAGGGCATGACCATTTGTACCAACAAAGATTGCTGCTTTATTTCTCATACGCATTGATACTCATTTGTTGAAATAATGAATGGTTGCCTGAGAGATAAAAAATGAATAGATTATCAATGCAGACACATCTCCAGTAAGTTTTTGGTCACCAATTACGATAGATTCACACAGTGGTTGTAACAATAATTGTGAGTATGGAATAGAACAATGGAATGTTCCTTATATTATAGCTACCACCTCTATCATTTGGAATGAGCTCATCACTACCTAATAACAATGTTGTACCTGTGATGTTACCTGCTCACCACCCTGTTTATAGGCTAAATACAAAGCAAGTAAGAGAACTAATGTGTGCATGTGGTCTTTTATCTATCTTTGATATGAGAATTTTATTTTCTTTCCCTCAGGAAACTACCTAATAGAATCATTCAAAACTTTAGCAATCTCACGGGAAATCATACTATATCCGACAGGGTTGCTAGGAAGCAGCGTGCATCTGATGGTTAAACATGTGTCGCTGGTTGCTCTATATCTACAAGTTGCTTTTCAAAAATGTGTGTATGTCAAAGGTGTATTTTGGTCTTCATCCTGGCTATTATGGTTTACTCTAAGAATTACAAATGTTGAAATGGCTGATAAGAACTGTGTCTTCACTTGTCCTTCCATTTGAGCAGCAATCTCAAAAGTAATTTTTCTACATCATAGACTGGAAATAATATATTACCACTGACTAATCAGCACTCCAAAGCAAAAATAAGAAGATATTTTATATGTCTTACAGTAGACATTTCTAAACATATAGATATACAAAATCAGTCTTTAAAAATTTCTAATATGGCTTCCTGATTTTAATACTGATTCATATACATTTTATAGATAAAAATAATTTATATGTTATAGGCTTAAATAACCTAAATGTTGATTATACACTATTGCCTAAAGAAGTATACATAACGTAGTTATATTGGGCATAACATTTTCTGAAATAGATGCAATTTTATTTACTGTATGCATTAATATAGCTTCCTAACTTCTGCTTTTTTATAGTCCAAAACAACCGAATCTGGTGCCATCGTGTCTGATCCACTCACAACAACTCTATAAGACGGAGGAGAGCTGCCCATCCGGGCGTCTGAGACTGGACTCTCAACTGAGTCGGTTTTGTCTGCATTTTTGAGTTAGCTCTCTGTGAGACCTGAAAGCCGTATCTTTCTCCTGAGGGAGGGGGGAAGAGCTGTCAGGTTTGAGCTGCTCACCTTGCAGTTGGGAGACCAATTGGAGCCCAAACACCACCTGAACTGCTTCCTTATCCTCTATAGCCACTTTAATTAGTCATGACATTGTGCATCAATCAAGGAATCAAAGGACGTCAGAGTAAAATCAGTAGTATCACTGCACTTTTTTTTACATCGAATACTATTATCACTAAGCTGTAAACACTGGTTTATCAGGAAATACAAAACACGTTGGAGACAAAAGGGATGGAAACATTGTCTTTTCATCACTAGAAGAACCCTGGTGGTTTATTAGTCCAGACATTTAAATGTCCAGACATTTCTTTACTACATGGAATCCTTGGGATTATCTTCCTTTTACCTCCACCCCCCTTTCCCTCTGAACCCCTTATTCTATTTGCTGCCCCTATCAATCCTGGGTTTCATATACTAAAACCTTGAAAGGAATATGACACAGCTTCAAGAGGGTGGCCTTCATTGACATAACCCCTCTGAGATACACTTAATCTAAGCAAAACACCTTCTAATTCAATATCTTTGCACATTTCATACTATATTAATACATGGATAGAAGTAGACTAGCCAACATATATGTAGAAACTGAAATTTTGATCATATAGTAAAAAGAAAAAAATCCACACAGATTTTCCCAAAATTTAGCTTTGCTATTTCTTCTTTCAAAGCATTAGATTAATATAAGTATTATGTTTTTCTAATACCTATATTTTTACATAAAATTTAAAGAATCATCATTACAGCTAGCAATTACTGATTATGTAAAATTACAATAATGAATTATTGAATTTACATAAATCATCTATTTTATTAAATATAAACAATTTGGAAGTAATTTAAAAATCCTTCTTTATAGATGAGGAAACTAAAGCTATACTCTTAGGAATTATACACGGATATTGAATGAAGCAAAGATTAATCCTCTCATTGTTTTATTGGGACAAAGCCTAGAACTGGTAAAGTTCTCATCATTTACTCTGATACCTGTGGAAAAATTCACTCTATTAAAATAATAGAACTCAGAAGATTTTTCTGTTTTGCTCTTTGAAGATATTGTTTCATTTTCTCTTGGCCCTTGCTTTTCATATAATTATTATACATGTATGAAATTTGCTTATTTTCTCTGACTGCTGTTAAGATATTTATCCATAGTTTGTTTTCCAGCAGTTTGAGCAGACTGTATTTGTATATTCTTAGTGTCTGTGGGTACCTGAGGCTCTAGTCCGTTGGGAGTTTTCTGGAAATCATCTTTATGATTTTATCTGAAAGGCAAAAAATTGAAGCTTTTATATCAACTGAATACCACACATCTTAGAAGATGGTTACTCCCAAGTATACAAAGTACTGTTTATTTCTTTGCTACTCTGTGGGATTGGTCTTTAAGAGCTTTCATGAAATCAAGCTTCCTTGATTTCATAAAAATATGTATGAAAGGAGAGGTGGGATTTTAGCAATACTCCACCAATCTATAGCTAAAATATGAAGCAAGCCTAAAGAATGTAGAGTTGCATTTCATGTTTAAAATGCAGTTTGGGGGAGACATGGCAGCCGAGGAGGACACCCGCTTCAGCAGTTTCTGGTGCCCATTTCTCTCCCTGACAAATGCTAACATGGACTTTTCGTCCAGCGGGACTTGCTTCAAGTTCCTTGCCTCAAGACTCTCCTCAGCCAGGGCATGGAGCTGGGCAGAGTGTCTGGCTCCCTTCTGGTCAAACTGCCCCAGATGTTTAAAATCCTGGGCGCCAAGAGTGCTGAAGGGCTGAGTCTTCAGTCGGTCATGCTGGAACTGGTGGCCCTGACCGAGACGATCGTCTACAGCATCACCAACGAGTTCCCCTTCAGCTCTTGAGGTGACGCCCTCTTCCTGATGCTCCAGACACTCACCATCGGCCTCCTGGTCCTGTGCTACAGGGGGCAGACTGTGAAAGGTGCCCCGGGCTCCTGGTGGGGAGCAGCTCGAGCTGGAGCCCAAGGCCTGCAGAGGTCAATGGCCCCTCCCTCTCTCCTTGACCTCCTGGCATTACTTTCCTAGCCTGCTATGCCCTGCTCCTGTTGCTGTTGCTCTAGTCCCTGACCCTGCTGGCCATGATCCCTTGGCTCCAAGCTTCCAACGTGCCTCCTGTGGTTGGGGTCAGGCTGCTCTAGGCCACCACCAACTACTACAATGGCAGCTCACGGTCTTCCTCTTGTTTGGGGGCTCTCTGCTCAGGATCTTCACCTCCGTTCAGGAAACGGGAGACCCTCTCATGGCCGGCACCTTTGTCGTCTCCTCCCTGTGCAACGGCATCATCACAGCTCAGCTCCTCTGTTACTGGAACGCCAAGACTTTCCACAGGCAGAAAAAGGAACAGTACGGCCGGACATCCACTGTGCCACCTGTCACCCCTCCATTTGAGGCAGCTCAGCTGGTGGGGCTTCAAATATTCCCACCCGTTTCCACAATGGAACTAAGGTTGTTTTTATATTACTTGATTTTTCAAGCTGACAATGAATGAATGTTGTTCCCATACCTCTCAATTAAATCATCTTCAAGTCCCCTTTAAAAAAAAAAGTTCAGTTTGGAAATCTTGACCTAAGTTTGCATATTTTTAATATATAATGTAGTCATTAAAATAAATTCCCTATTATCTGTTCACATGCAAAATAAAAATAAGTGCATTGTCTATTTCAGAAAGCAATTCAAGTAGAATAATGAAATTTGCTAAATGTAATGATCATTAATTTGTTTCTAAAGGCATTGTGCAGAGTCCCCTTTTCTTTCAAAAAGTCCCTATTTGTAGACTTTACTGCTTCAGGTTTTAGCTGGCATATCATACTATTCCTGAATCAGAACAAATGTATTTTTAAAAATGTGATCGCATTAGTTCACAGAAATAGTAACCTATTCTGTCCTACTCAGATTTACAAAATTCTTTTGATTGTATTGCCCTTACTTTCCTGAAAATCACACTGGTAATATATTTTTGGAAATAATTAAATCAATAGGGACTCAGGTTTCAAAGGGTACACTATGTAGAATAAATCATACATCTTTAGTGGAAGTTCAGGCTTTTATTTTTATTTCTCTTAAGCTAAGGCTGTTGTAACACTAAAAGAACAATTAGTGGTGTGATTTTATTCTTTAGGGTCCTTGTCTGGAACTAAATTAATATTTTATGCACAAGATAAGGAAGCTTTGATAAAATAATACAATTGCATATTAAAGAAAGAAGTCAAGGAGTCCAGATATAGAACCAATCATGTGTATAATTTGTTAACTATTTTATATTAGGTCAGAGAGAATTCAGTATGCAATAAATATTCTTGAGATGCTTAGCTAGCCATTTAGAAAAATAATACAATTAAGCTAGGAATTTATGACAAACAATAAACTAAAAGTAATTCTAGATAGTTTTAGGAATTATATAAAATATTTATGATAATATATACTTAATAAAATAATAGCTAATTATTTAGATAATTTTAGAATGCAAGCTTTTCAAATAAAAAAATTAAAGGCAGTTTCCACAAATAAAATATTTACTAATACTTACAACATAGGAATAATTAGAAAGTATGTTATTGGGAAAGCTATAAGATTAAGCAACAAATATATTAAATGATTTAAGTATTTCTAACATAGGTGAAAGTGTTTCCTTAGTACATAAGACAGTTAACTTAAAGAAATATTTCAAACAAACAAACCAAAACAAAATATTTCACAATATATATACTAAAACTTAACTTACCTTTTTTAACAATGTACAGAATAAAATAGGAGAGAGATAGATATAAGAATAAGTATAATAATGACCTTAGTTGCTGTCACATTCAATTTCCATTATAGATTTTGTATCTTTTGGATAAGAAGGAATTTAGAAATTTTAGCTATATTCATCTATTTAGCACCCCATACTGTTATTGATAGAATTATAATGCTGGCCATATGTTAGAATATTAATTATTATATTTTAACACTGTAGAAGGCATGTAAATGTCAACTTGGCCAGAGTTATTTTTTCCCATTGACAGTAACTAGCAATAAAATTTTATGTTCCTCTTCATAGTGTTTCAAATACATTTGCAGTACGTGAGAAACTCTCTATGCTATTTCAATTCAGTATTTATTGAATGCCTGTTTTTTCATTTAAAAAATGCAAATAGAGCTTATATTGTGATAGCAGGGCATTATTCCCGCTATGTGTTGATGCATACAAGCCATCATGCTCATGAAAGCAGTGGTATAAAACAAGAGTCATGCCATTATGTCCACAGACTTTGTAGGTAAGAATTTGCACCTGGCACAGAAGGAGTAGTGTATCTCTGATCCACAATACATGAAGATTCCTTGGGCAGATTCTCAAGCTGGAGTCTGGAACCATCTGCAGGACTGTTCCATTGCATCTATAAGTCCCGGCCTAAAATAACTTGAAAGCTGAGCTCAACTGGAACTATTTAACAAGGAACCTGCACAGGGCCCCTCCCTCCATGTGGCATGGACTTCTTAGATGAGCACTTGAATTCTGCGAGCAAGTGTACAGACACTACATGTGAAACAGTAGAGCTGTTCAGAGAATTCATGGCTTCTTCTTTCAGGTGCTGCACTCAGAATTAGCACTGTATCATTTTATTTGTCAGTTGATACTGTCATATATCTACCCAACTTCAAGATGGTAGCATTAAAGTCCATTTTTTGAAGGGGAATTTCCCTATGGAACTATAAAATAAAAGGTGAGATGGAAAATACTATAGTAAATAGGGTTAAAAATGCATATTGCCACAGGAAAAATATTTGTAAACAATATCTACTTTTAGATAAAAAAACAATAATGACTGAAAAGTAATATCTGGTTCCTTTTCAGAAAAAGAAATTTGAGATTTAGGAATGCATAGTTGGCAGAAAGAATGACTCTGGAACTGGTAAAAACAGACTGGGAAAACAAAAACTGCCAGGTGTCCATTTCAGGAAAAGGAACACCTCTTTATAGAGCTTAATGAGAAGAAAAGAGGGATGACAGGGATAGATAACAGGGCCCAAATTATTAAAAATGAAATAAAATAAATAAACAGCCCATGAAGTGAGCATTAGACATATAGAACTTATCCTAGTTGCAATGAAAAGCCACCAGAGGGTTTTTTGCAGGAGCAGGTGAGATTCTTCAGTCTATTATTTTTAAAGACATTGTCTAGCTGCCACAAGGGAGTAAGAGAACAAGCAGAAGCTCGATAGAAAGCCATTGCCATGAGACAGGTGACAACGGAGCTAATGGCATACATTATAGAGTGATGAAAGAGGATATAAAGTGAAAAACCAAACTCACTGCCATCCAGGCATTTCCAACTCATGGTGACCATAGGACACAGTAGAGCTGTCACTGTGGGTTTCTGATGCTGTAAATCGTTATGGGAAGAGAAAGTTTCATCGTTCTCCTTCAGACTAGCTGGTGGTTTGAACCCTGGACCTTGTGACCAATAGGATACACACACTCATACACATACATGCACATATGTATTTATATTATACTGTATTATACTATGCTATATTATACTATATTATATTATTATGTAGCATTCTAGTACATACAACTCCAAAACATGCTAGAATCAGGTAATGATTTATAGGAACAATGTATTACCCAAGAAAAAAACTTACAAGCTTGTTTCTCTTTAAATGTTTAAATGTTATCCATTACAAGGTCACAAGGTTAATACCTCCTATTTAATCTTGCTCTTTTCCTAACAACTGAGGAATTGCAAGGAGAGCGAAAGCAACGTAGGCCAAAAAGATCTGTATTATTTAACACTAGACTCAGTCCCTTAAAACATCTAAATTATTAACATCATCATCAAAGTCAATGTCCAGAGATTACATTCTGCTTACAACCTCATTTCAGCATTCAGTTCAATTTTAAAACAATGCTTCCAGCACAAAATGTACAAGCTAGATTAGTTTTCTCCTAGGCCTCAAATCATCTCTTATTGTAATCTCCAGGGCATTTAAGAGGAGAAATTTTAAGGCTGAGAAGTCTGTATGCTTGCCAGAGGACATCTAGTAACGAGTTAAATGCCCCCTGAGAACCTGCCTCCTTCCTTCCTGTGGCTTCCAGGCCAGGCAGATATTTATGGGTATCCCAGGCACATTTCTTAACGTTTTCAATAGTAAGTGAATGAATGAAGATGTTACCTGATGTGTACTCGCCTCCCGTCTCCTCCATACCAAAGTGGATTTCTGCAGAAAGGTTCAAAGCACCTATTATTATAAATTAAAAAACAGTAACCTCTTATTTCTCCTCTGGAGCAGCTGGGGGTTGTTCACAATTTTAAAGTCCGTGTCAAGTATGAGCAAAAGTGATGTTGTCTCCCTTTTAAAAATCTTGAAGAAGAGAAAAGAACAGTTTGAAAAGGTTCAATGTTCGGGCTGAGCCCCGGTGGCGTAGTGGCTGTGCGTGGGACTGTGTCCCACTGGGACAGAGGTTCAATTCCAGCTCCACAGGAGCAAAGATTGGAACTCCTACTCCCACCACCAGAGGGCAGTGATGACTAAAAAAAATTTTTTTTAATAAGGGAAAAAACAGAAAAGGGTCCATGTTCAATAGTCTTAACCATTGAACTATTTTATTAATTGCATTATTGAATTGATTATTTTAATTATTAAAATGGGTGTTGTTCTTACTGTCAGGTGCCATCGAGTCAGTTCCTGCTCATCACAACCTTGGATGCAACAGAACAAAATGTCTCCTGGTCCTGCACAATCCTAACAATTGTGATAGTTGAGCGCGGAGTTGTCGCACTGGGTCAATACTTCTCCTCTGCTTGCTTAGCATCACCCTCCTCCCTTATCGAGCAGGACGCTCTTCTCCATGGCAAGATCTCTCAGAAAACATGTCCAGAATATGTAAGACAAAGCCTCAGCATCTTTGCTCCCATAGAGTGTGCTGGCTGGCTTTCTTCTAAGACGGATCTGCCTGTTCTTCTGGCAGTCTATGGTACTTTCAATAGTATTCAATATTCTTTTTCAATCTTCATCATGCAATGTCCAGCTTTCACAGGCATATGATGCAATTGCAAATATTATGACTGGAGATTGTAGACTTCACTTGCCATAGTGACATCCTTGCTCTTCAACATTTAGGAAATATCTTATTTACCAAATTTTTCCCAAAGCGATACATTGTATAATGACTTGAGTGCTCTGTCAGATATAGTGTGAAGATGGGCCCTTCAGGTGGGAAGGCACTCATAATATGACTGAGGAAAGCTGCCTTTTCAAAGCAGAGTTGACCATAATAATATGATTGCAATAAAGCTTTTGGTTCCTTCATTTGCTGATGGGACAGAATTTAAGATGTAGAGAAACAGCTTCCAACATGTCTTAATAATTGGAACTTGGAATATATAAAGAATAAGTCAAAGAAATTGGAAGCCACTAAAAATGAAATGAAATGCATAAATATTGCTACTCTAAGCATTAGTTAGATAAAATAGACTGATATTGGCTATTTTGAATCAGGAAATATAGTCTACTATACTGTGAATGACAGAATCAAGAGGAAGAGCTTTGTAGTCATACTCAAATTACTGCCTTTAATAGCATAATAACTATTTGCACACAAGGAAATTCAGTCAATACAACTACTTTTCTGATATATTCATCTATCACTAATTCTAGTGATGCAGAAATTAGAGTTTTACCATTGTCTTCAGTCTAAAATTGATCAAAAATGCAATCAGGATGCATTGAAAGTTATCGTCAATAAGAATGCAAAAGTTGGAAACAGAGGAAGAATAGTATTTGGAAATTATGGCTAGGTAATGGAAAGGAAGCTGAAGATTACATGACAGAATTTTGAAAGACTTCTTCATTACAAACACCTTTTTTCATCTACTCAAAAGATAACTACTTGTGTGGGTTTCTCCAGATGGAATACACAGATATCAAATCAACTGTGTCTCCGGGAAGAGACCTGACAGAATTTTTGGTAATTTTCACAAGAATCTTTTCACGTAGAGGATCGAATTGGCATGTAAATTAGAAACAAAGTACATTCAGGAGTCAGATGCCCTGGGTTTGAATCCTGACTAGACCTACCACCAACTGTGTGGTCTTGCTCAGGAAATTTAATTTTCTGTATGAGGAATGTCTACGATATAAGCAAAATCTATGTTATATGGTTGGTTGGAGTGTTAATATTTAAATTAATAGAGATAAAGAATTTATTAAACTAGTGTCCCATTTTTTGTCTTATGCCAACTTAACATGTTGTGTGAAAGATGCCATTGAGTAATTCTGACTCATGGTAACTTCATGTGTGAAAGGGTAGAACTGCACTACATTTGTGTTCAGTGACTGATCTTTTGGAAGAAGATAACCATGTTCTCCCATTTCTCCCCCTAAATTTCTGCTCCATTCTCAATAATAGTAAATGTTATATCTTTGTAAAATTAGTAGATACTTTAGCTTTCAAACCTGAGATGTTCACAGTTGGAGGCACAGATGGTTGAACCGAGATGCCCATTGCAATACATTTTTGTATTTAATCATTTAATCATTGCAATACATTTTTGTAGAATGAGTTAAGAAAACAATCTTGATTTTGAGAAAGCTGACAATAGCAATTTTGAGGTTCCCAGGCTGTCTTGTCTACTGGAGTAGAAAACCCACACTTTCTCCCATGAAGCTACTGGCAGTTTTGAACTCCCTACTATGCAGTTTTCAGCACAACCCATACACCCTACACAACCAGGGATACATAAGCCTTAGATTTACGCATTATAGAAGTTCATTAAATTCTTGTGATCATGTAAGGGACCATTTATTTTGCAAGTAAAAAAACAGGTGAACTAAGAGAAATATCTGCCCTAAGATTCATAAAGGACAGACATATCCCTGAGTTATGAGTCCAAACTCCATTCATAAGTGTGTTCATAATAAAGACAAACAAAAATATGTATTTGAAAATCAAAGAAGCCACTGATTTTATAAAATTCCAGAGACTACCACATAGCCAACTACTATATAATCTTTCAATGATAAATAATGATGATATGTTAACTTCTGGAGTTTTATAAAATTGATTGCTTATTTGGCTTGTAAATATACAAGAAGATAGTTCTCCTCACTGGTGGTTATTGTTTAATCTCATTCATTAAGGGAAAATATTTGAGTTGTATATGACATGGAGAAAAATTCATTGCAGGACAGGTAGCCAAGTATGAACTAAACTGAATGGGAAGCATACTTACTATCTATGGTGACGAGAATTATTTTCTAAATGTGAAAGAACCTGTGTTAGGCTGGGTAGATTAGAGAAACAAATTCATAGACACACATATGGACATAAGGGAAAAGTTTATATACAAGAGGAATGGAACATAGAGAAAGCATCCCAACCCAGTCCAGTTCAAAGTTGTAAGTCCGATATTAGCCCACATGTCTGATACTAGACTATAAAGTCTCCTTCTGACTCACAAAGTCACAGACCAGTGGGTGCAGAGTCATAGCTTTGGGAGGGGTCCCCTCATGGCTCCGCGTTTCCAGGGCTCAGGGTCTGCCAGCAGTATCCATTGGTGATAAAAACATCTTAGCACTGGCAGGGGTCTCTCTGTGGCTTTTCTGGCTTCAGAGGTCTGGTTCCCTCAGGGTATGGCTATGCAACTTCTCCTCAACTCTTCTAGTTCCTCAGATGCTGCCATCTGGTCATGTCAGTAGTTCATCTCTCTGAGCCTAGTCTCTCTACTCCAATTTGGAAATACCCTGAGATTTCCCAGAAATCTCAGGAGAAAGCCATGCCCACACAGAGGCCTCATTGACTACTCATTGGGTTTCTCCAGATTGACAGGCTAGAATCCACCCCTAGATTCCCAATCATGAAATTGATATGAGTACATGACTTTCACAGAACCTTACTCTCTTGATTTAAAAATAGACTAGGCTCTTTTCTTTCCTGCTAATTGTCCTAGAAATGGGGAATAGTGAATAAAAGAATAAGGATAGTTGAATCTGTTTTACACACAAGACTTAAACAATGGTAAAAAATTCCTTTTTCGAAAAAAATATAATATTAAAAAAAAGTTGTTGGATTAGAACATTTACATGAGATATACCATCTCCACTGGCTAGGAATCTACTCTGAGTCCGTTAAGATGTCAAATTGTTTTTATCTATTCTTTTTGGCATCACGGCCCTCTGATGGTAGGAGTAGGAGGCCCAGTCTTTGCTCCTGTAGAACCACTGCTAGAATTGAATCTCCATCCCAGTGGGCTGCAGTCCCACCCACAACCACTATGCCACTGGGGCTCAGCCTGTTTTTATCTATTTATTTATTTAGCTAAATTCCTTATGTTGATCTCACATAGCTCTTAGTGACTCCTGGGTGTTTGTTACACTCATTTTCTTAAAGAAAATTTTGGAACAAAGAAGTAAGCGTAATTTACAAAGTACCGAACTAATAAAGAAACACTGGAATCCATCAGGATTCATGTCCAATTCAGGTCTGTCAGAACACACTGAACTTCCTGTGTCCTTCTATAGCTGTTTTAAAAAAAACATAAAAGTTGATTTAACCAAAAACCAAATAAAACCTGCCACCATGATGCTGCTGCTGATTCATATTGACCATGTGGGACAGGGAAGAACTGCCTGGTCAGTGTCTGAGACAGTTACCATGGATGGAAGGCGAAAGACTTGTCTTCCTCCCATGGAATGCTGCTTGTTTCAAACTGCTGGCCTTTAGCATCACAGCCAAGGTATGACCACTGGGCAATCAGGGTTCCTCAGTTAGGCTAAGTTTATCTTATTAAGAACGTAATGTGTACTACCAAGGAACCAATAAATCTATAGGGTAGAGTAGAATTATTCCATGAGATTCCAAATCTATAAGTATTTGAAGAAGCAAACTGGCACTTTGCTTGTTCCTGTAGAGCCAGCCCTTGGTGTATTTAAGCAAAGTTCTAAGATTACTTTTAGTATTTTAAAGGCATAGAACTCTCAAAAGTATACAAGTACTTCATCCCCTCTCAGGAGATGTACGTTTTGTTAAGGATATAAAACAGGAGGGCAAATGTTAGTATCAGTACTTTATGATTTATCCTTTTACATAGCTTGTAGCCTTTACGGGGGAATTATATAACTATTTAATAATGTAAATATAGTGCTTCTACCCCAACATGCAAATATGTGTAGAAAACTTCTTTAGAGGTGGCTTCATTTATATAAAATATATAGAATCCTAGTGAGGTGGTGGACCAGTATTCCCACTGGTCCAAGGGTTCTGAGGGGCCATGCCATGGTAGGCCAAAAGCCAAGGCAAGAGAGAGGCCTTTGTCCATCATAATCAAGTTACAGGAATCTCTGTTCCAGAGCAAAGTGTTTCATGATGTCCCTCCAATGTAGCCTAAGGGTATTTGCCAGAGGCTTAATTTGACTAGATATGCTGAAGATGAATTTTGTTCTTCCACTCTTTTGCACAGTTTATTAAAATAAAACTATTAAGTAAATGAAGAAGAGGCTTGCCTCACTTTAGAATTGTGTTCAGAGTGTTTCCTCATCCTGAATTGTAATCTTCTACTTTCATAATAGACTTTATAATTTATGATATATGGTGGGGTACACCACCAAAAAGACAATTTACCTTCCCAAAGTTTTGTATCTAATTTTTTTGCATAAAACCTTATCACCTTCAAAGCACTCTCCATTACACTTACTACATTTGTCAGCTCTGTGATACCATTCTTGCAAATATTTTCCCATTTTTCAAATTCATCTGTTTGGATGGCTGACAGCACTTCCTTGTTTTTTTTTTCTTCATCTCTTCTATATCATCATATCACTGTACTTTCATGTCCCTTTGTTTTCTTGGAATAAAAATAAGTCACGCAGAGTAAGTTCAGGTGAGTGAGATGATTGGGATAAGAGAGGCATGCTGGTTTTTGGCCCTGAAGTGGTGCCCTGAGAAGGCTGCATGAGGAGATGCATTGTTGTGAGGGCACAGCCAGTCTTCCTGTCTGTTACAAATCAGACCTTTTTCTCAGAACCTCTGAATCAAAGACGTGATTCAGAGTCTGACCTAGTGTAAGGAACTTTAAAGCACTCACCCCTCACATCAAAAAAGCAAGCGTATCATCTTGAGCTTTGATTTTCTTCGATGAGCTATTTGGGCGGGGGATGAGGTGACAATGACATCTTTTCTTTTCTTAAATCATTTTCTTGGGGGCTCATAAAGCTCTTCTTCAATATATGTGTCCATCCTTCCATCCATCCATCCCTCCCTCCCTCCATCACGTCAAGCACATTTGTAGACTTGTTGTCATCATTATGCTAAAAGCACTCTCCTTCTACTAGACACTTGGTGTCAGCTCCTCACCCTCCCCACCTTTCTCCACACTTACTCCCACAGGAACCCATGATAATTTATAAATTATTATTTTTTATATCTTACACTCTCTGATTTCCCCCTCCACGGATTTCTCAGTTGTTTGTTCTCCAGGGAGGGAGTTATATGTAGATCATTGTGATCTGCGCTCTCTTTCTCCCGCCATCTTCCCCTACTCTCCTGGTGTCACTACTCACAATATTGGTCCTGAGGGGTTTATCTGTCCTGGGTTCCCTGTGTTTGAAGTTCATCTCTGTACTCAGGTACATGCTCTGGTCTAGCCGGATTTGTGAGGTAGAATTGGGATCATAATATTGGGGACAAGGAAGCATTAAAGAACCAGAGAAAAGTTGTAGATTTCATTGGAACTGTACTGCATTCTGACTGGTTTGTCTCTTCCAAGGATGATGGCATCTTGATAGTGACTTGATTGATATTTACTTTTAGGGTCAGAAAAATAGATCCATGTCTGTCACCAATAATGACCTCGGAGAAAAAGCTGTTCTTTCGAAACATGGCATGTTTCCACTCAATACTCTTTTTCCTGGTCAGTCAGAACCTAAGGTACAATTTTCACAGCAATCTTTCTCATTGCCAATTCTTCCATTAAAATTTGATGAACCGGGCTGAGCCCCGGTGGCACAGTGGTTGTGCGCGGGATGCGGTCCACTGGGTTAGAGGTTCAATTCCAGCAGTGGGGCTGGGCCTCCTACCTCCACCACCAGAGGGCAGTGATGCCCCAAAACAAAAACAACAAACAAACAAAAACACAAAATTTGATGAACCAAGCTCAAAGGTAGTCAGTATAACTTCCCCATTTCTTCAGTGATCTGTTGTCTGTCTTCGAGCACACATACACACAAATTTAATTGACATTTTAGTATGTTCTGAAAGTTGATGGACACCCAGAATAAGGTTTATTATTAATCAATATTTCACCTTTTTTGAAACAAGAGATCCACTCATCAACTTGAGTTCTTTTCTTAGTGCTGTCCTTGTAAACTGTGTTCAATATCACAATAGTTCCTGTGCCATTTTTCCTAAGCAGGAAGCAAAATTTCATAGCTGCAGTGGTTCTCAACCTTCCTAATGCTGTGACCCTTTAATACTGTTCCTCATGTTATGGCGACCCCCAATCATAAGATTATTTTCATTTCTACTTCATAATTATAATTTTGCTATTGTTATGAATCAGGCAATCCCTGTGAAAGGGTTCATAGAACCCCAAAGGGGTCTGGACCCACAAGTTGAAAACTGCTGGCTGCAGCTATTCTCTTAAATTGGCCATAAAAAATGAGGTTTTAGTAAGACTGCTAAAAAAGATTAGAACCTTTCCAGATGAGGCGACTGGGTGCACTAACTCAGAGCAAGTTGTTGCATGCTTGCCTAACAGGGAAAATGTGTACTATGAAAACTCTGCCTAGTGAACCTTTTTTACCATTTTTTGGGGGGGATGGGATTGGCAGTCATGGACTCCTATGTCAGTTTCATGATTGGGAGTCTTGGGGTGGAGTCTAGCCTGTCAAACTGGAGATAGCCAATGAGATTCCTGTGTGGGCATGGCTTTCTCTTGAGAATTCTGGAAAATTTCATGGTATTTCCCAATTGGAGAAGAGAGATTTACCTCAGTCTCTGGGAGACAAAGACTGACAAGTTGAGATGACAGCATGCTGATTCTTGGGGAATGGAGAATCCAGAGGAGAGGCCACATGGGCTTGCCCTGATGGAATCAACCCTCTGGGGCCAAAGAAGCCACGTGGAGACTCCTGTCAGTGCTGAGATGCTTCTACCACCTGAGCCATAAAAGAGGAGCCGTGGGGAGACCCCTGGCAGCGCCAGGATGCTTCTACTGCACTTACTTCATGAGTCAGAAGGAGACTTTATAGACTGATATCAGACACATGGGCTAATATCAGACTTATGTCTTTGGACTGGACTGGGTTGGGATGCTTTCTCAATGTTCCATACCTCTTATACATATACCTTCCCCTTATAGCCATATGTGTGTTTATTACTTTGTTTCTCTAGTCTACCCAGACTCACACAGGCAACTAGTCCTCGTATGAAGCCTAAGTGGTCAATGCAATGCTGATCATACTCAGCAGAAGAGCAGTGAGTGCCTTGGGGAGATTGGCTGTTGTCAGTACTGGTAACAAGTTAGTGGTATAAAAGTTTGCCTTATCTCCAGCTCTCAGGAATCAATATTCAGCAATTGACCTAGCTATAACTTCTCTTTAATTCTTCTCTACAGATGAAATCCTAGCTGAGGACAAACTGAAATATGAGGAATCTAGTGTAGACTATTTAAATTATATATCTATATATATGCATACATGCATATGTACATAATTCATATATACTATACATTTATACATTTAGAACCTCATCTCCAATAAAATATATCCTTCTGTTCAACCAAAGCCAAGATTTGAAACTTTCAAAATATAACACATTCTTTTAAAATTGTTCACATTCTAAGAAATGATTGGAAGCTACAAAATATTTTGACATGTATCTTATGCTCTTCTTTCCTACTTACATTTTGTTAAAGAGTAGAAATATTTTATTTTCCCAAATCCATTTTTGTGGAATAAAAATAATAATTTTCAATAAGAAGAAAAGAAACAAAAAGTGCTATGGAAATCCAATATATGTTAGGCAAAGTCTATATTTCTGCCAGACATATTTTTACCCAGCCCTTAACTCTTAGTTTGGCTCACTGAACTCTTTACAACCATTGAATGGTGACTTAACCTGATATGTTTAGGAAGCTCAGTAAAGGATAAAGTTGGACAATTCCACATCAATTGGAAAATGAGTGAATTTTAGGAACTGTAACCAAGATTCTCACCGTTATGTGAAGTGAGAGTAATGTTGAGATGGCTTTCACATAACTTGCCTGAAATTTTTTATCTACTAAGTATAGGTTGGATTCAGAAATGAGCTCCAGGAACCTGAATCATCAGCGGTATTTAGAATATTCTCTGTGCTGAGGAATCACTTTAACGACATTCTGTGTGCTTTCCACTTTTGAGAGGCGAGTCTCAGTAAGTAGAGAGATGTTTTACTTTGATCATTATCTTAAACTTCAATTTATGCTCAACATGCTTAGCTGAGTTACTCTTACTATTATCTTAGGTGGCACAAGATAACTAGATGCATGTTGGTTTGGTTAGATGGATAAATGGAGGGATGGATGGATAGAAAAATGATAAAGAAGGAAAAATAGTGAGAAAAGAAAAATGAAGGAGAAAGCGAAGAGATTGTGTGCACCATGATTATAAAAGCATTTTAATTTTACAACCATATATTCACAAAGTATTTTATGCTGCTCCTATACTAGAAATGAAGTAAAAATTATTATAATATAGAATAGTATCCTCACCAAATACAAGTAATTTCTCATCTTTCTTTTTTTTTTTAACCACAATATCTTTTTCCCCCTTAGTATCCTACTTGAGGATTAGCTGAAAAGTGGGGAGTCTATTCTAGAAAGTCAAAACAGAAAGGGTAAATCATATAAAGAAGCATTATCTTTCATGATTACTGGGGGGGGGGCTGAATAAAACCAACTGCTAGGTGAGTTTTTAGGGTTGACTTTCAAAATCACAATGTAGATGAAGAATGCAAGGTGACTGCTTGTCTCAGGAGGGTGTCCTTATTAGGAAGCAGCTTAGTGGCAGCTTGATCCACACAACCTCCATGATTTCTAAAGCCAGCAACTCCTGTCATCATACATGCCTCCTCTAGCTTTGTGCCCTCCAAGTCTCAAGTAAAATCTCACATTATGTGTCTAGTATTCACTGCAACAATTGACCCAACAGTTGGGGGATGGTGCTAGATTCGGCATTGCTCTGACACACCTAAGGAAACTCGGAGTCAGGAACAACTCCAGGCTCCTGATAATGCCACGTAGGTAGAAACGAAGGTTCATTGTCCATTTGAAAAAGTCTCGGGAAGACAGTGCTGAACTTTCTTTCGCTAGGAGTTTGTGTGAAGACAAATTGAACCATCCATTATGTCTTCCAAAGCTTGCGTTTGGTACATTATTTACAAAGATATATTTTAATACTAAAGCTTCCAAATCAAATGACAAAAATAATGAAAAAGATATATCAGTGGTCTTTGAATCATGTGAGATGTGGGTCACCTTTTGCTTTCCTGTAAAACAATTTCTGTGCAGTGAAATAAGTGACACATGCAATATACTGTTTTAAATGTTTTACTTTAATCCTAGAGAAAACTGCTTTACTTATGTGACAACAATTTCAAGAAGATTTCTGTCCCATGTTTTGCAATCTTGGAAAAATCTAAGGTGATAAAGATTTTGCCATTGCTTTTGTATACTCTTATTTACTACACTCTATGGTATTTTCAGTTATATTCAATATATAACTTGGAAAATTTAGCTTGACATAGTTGGTACTTCTAAACAAAGAAAAAGTGGTCTCCAGGACATATCACTAACATATCATAATGTAGAATTGCTCCAGTTTGGCTATAATTCAGAAGGTTTGAAGATGCAATTGTTAATTCAGATATTGCCAGCAGTAGTGGCACCTATTCAGATATAAAATTTATTTTTCTCTGTTGTATATAATATTATTGACTATATTTTGTGTATTCTTCTTACACTGCTTTTACTTACTTCTTTAGATCAGAAAATTATGTATTATTGACCTAAGAAGAATTTATATCTGAACTCTTAGTTCATCTGCAGTTACTATGTTTTACAAAATATATGTAGCGTATAAAAATTTCAGTGAGGGAGATTACCAGAAGGATAATCTGGAAGTGTGCAATGACTGTAGGATGAAACATATCACTAGTTTTGTGAGTTCAGGAAATTTATTTTTCCAGAAAAGCAATTATTCCAATTAATCAATAGTATTAAGTATGATGACTATAAAAATATTAAAACTACTGAAAAACAAGGAAAAATTAATATACTACTCATCTGAATTCTATCACTTTCAACATACAAGGTAATTCATAATTATTACCTAGTACAGTGTGTAAAATCTAAAGTAATGTAATTCTGAAAACTACATCTTCTTGTCCCTTAGTATTCTGGTTTTTCTTTAATATATATATAGCTCCATGAGCTGAAGCCTGGGCTTTCCACTCTTGTGAACAGTTTCTCTTGGAGAGGTCACTAGGAGTCACAATTGAAAGGATGGCAGTTACCGTGGTTTGGGTTGGTTTTAAAGTTAGTGAAGAAGCAAGCCTTAAACCTAGTTAAGAAATTAGAGCTGGAAGTTCACATATTTGACACATGATTACACGGAACAAAGTGCCAGAATCAAGATGCAGAACATTTCGATCTGATACAGGATTTTGTTGTACATTTTTTTTCAGTCAGTTCCATATCCTATTTCCATAAACTTCAATTTTCCTCTTAGAATTTTTACCATGTGAACTGTTCCATTTCTATTTATACACCTTTAAAGCAGCAGTTCTCAATCTGTGGGTTGTCACCCTCTTGGGGTGACAGTAGCAAAATTAGTTATGAAGTAGCAACAAAATAAATTTATGGCTTGGGGGTCACCATAACATGAACTGCATTAAAGGGTCACAACATTAGGAAGTTTGAGAAACACTGCAGTTTAAAGTATTGTTTACTTTCATAAAAATTATCTATTTATTGAAATGCATTAACATCCCCTGTAGAATTGTGTGTCAGTCATGTACTTGTGTGGAAGTTTCATGATTGGGAGTCTAGAGATGGAGTCTAGCCTGGTAATCTGGAGATAGCCAATGAGGCCTCTGAGTGGGCATGGCTGTCTCCTGAGAATTCTGAGAAGTCTCTCAATATTTTCCAATTGGAGAAGAGAGGCTTGACTGAGTTTCTGGGAGACGAACTCTTGACAAGATGAGACAGCAGTTTGCTAATCTATCCTGATTCCTGGAGACTGGAGGAGCTGGAGAAGAAGCTACGGGGAGACCTCTGCCAGCGGCTGGATGCTTCTATCCCAGCTGAATACACAAGACTTTGCACCCACTGGCCTGTGATTGTCCTGGTGTCATTGCACATTCTTCGTGAGTCAGAAGGAGACTTTATAGGCTGGTATCGGACATATGGGATAATATCAAACCTTTGACTTTGGACTGGTCAGGGATGGGATGCTTTCTCAATGTTCCATTCCTCTTGTATATAAGCCTTTCCCTTTTATCCATATGCATGTTTATGAATTTGTTGCTATCTGGACCAACACAAATTGCCAAAACACTTTTCACAAAAATAAACTGGCAGTGAGTGACTCCATTTTGTTCTGTCTCTTTTGCACCACTGATGAGTATGCATATTCTTCTGTAACTATGGAATTATATTGGTTATAGTTTTAAAAACAAGACATACTTTAAAATCTTGTCTACCATTCTGAGTAGACGACCTCACAGTTTTCCCATGGAATGAAGCCTGAGTTTGAATCACCAGTCTTGTGGTGAACAGCCCAATATCTACCTCACAGTGTTCCCAAGACTTTAGAGCAAATTTGGAATCTGATATAGTCTTAGAGCTGGTCCTATACTTTGAGCAATGCTTTTTCTTGATCCTTTGTTGTTATATATAAAAATTAGTCTCCAAAATTCTCCCCCAAATGTATCATTATCTTGATAACTGAATTTAAAGACCAATATGTGGCAACAATATACAAAGTTTACATGATATTTCCAATCTAAGAATATAGAACATATTCCCATATATTTAGTTATTTAATTTCTGGTAGTATTATTTTATAGTTTTCAGTGTATAAGTTCTCTATTATTTTATTAAATATATCTCATGAATTTTAATGTTCTGGATGTGACTGAACACAAAATTGTATTTTCCTCTTGCAGTGGTCAATGCTACTAGATAGAGATGGTTCATTGTCATTTATATACTATTTTTAGTGGTAGTAATATTTTTAGATTACTTAGCATTTTATAAGATAAATTTAAGACAATTCCATTTCTTCCTTTACAAATTGAATTACTTGTCTTCTTCCAATATTACATTGACTTTAAGTTCTAGCACAATGTTATATCGAAGAAACGAGTAAAAAAAGGCATTATTTTTAAGTCTGGGGTGGAGTCTGAGATTGGAAAGCATTTCCTCTTTCTTCATTAAGGAATCATTTCTGTGAGTTCTGTAGCTACCTTATAACATGATGATCATGCAATCTCTAGGTAGTCTGTTTAGATATTTTATCATAAATGTGTGTTGCATTTTTCCAAATGACTTTTTATGTCTACTAATCATGATTCATTTTCCAAATACAGTGAATTTGATCAAATTTTCTTTCTATTTTGATATTCAGGAATTTGACTTGGGAAAGATTTTTTAAAGTTTTTATTAGGAAGCTATTATCACTGATTACATTTATAATTTTGACATGTTATCTGTTTTTAGTATATTAATATTGTTAAAACTGTGTGATGCCATTTGGTGTTAAAGTGACCAGATGTGTCCCACTTTTAGTGGACAGTCCTGATTTTAAATACTTTTTCCCACGTTCTGCGGTGTTTTAACAAAGTCCTGACATTTGGAAAGAACGTACAACAAGCTAGGGAACGGCGAGAGAATGGGAAAGGAATGTAGCTCCTCTACCCCCCCTACAGTCTCCTCCACTCCCGTGTCAATGGTGTCCTGCTTTACCAATGTTAAAATATGGTCACTGTGGCAGTCATGTGCTTATGTTAATTTCATGATTGAGATGTAGGGGTGGAGTCTAGTCGGTTAATCTGGAGATAGCCATCGAGTAGCCAATTAGGCCTCTATGTGGGCATGGCTTTCTCCTGAGATTTCTGGGAAATCTCGCGATATTTCCCGCGTGAAGATGAGAAACTATCTTCTCCAGCTATTGGGAGTTAGTTTCAGAGATGATTAACCACAGGCAGCACAGAATGGTGGCGTCTAGGAGGCTGGAGTAGCCGGTGGAGAGACCACACAGCTTTGCCCTGATGGAGTTGGACCTCTGAGGCTGGGGCAGCCGCATGGAGTGATGAGTTGCTTCTGCCACCACGGGATGCTGTTGATGGACCCTGAGCCCTGGAAGCAAGGATACATGGGGAGACCCCTGTCGGTGCCAGGACTCGGTACCCACTGACCTGTGATTTCATGAGTCGGAAGGAGACTTTATGGACTGATTTCGGGCATATGGGTTAATGTGACTTTGAGTTGGACTGGGCTGGGATGTTTTCTCAATGTCCTGTTCCTCTTGAATATAAACCCATTCTTTATATCCATATGCGTGTCCTTGAATTTGTTCTTCTAGTCTACCCGGACTAACACAGTCACTTTATAAAGCCAAGTAAAAGTATTTTCTTTTCTCTTGACTCTATCTAACAAAAATCAAAACAAAAGAAAGAGTCCCCATCCATAGAATCCATTTCAATCAAGGTGATCCCATGTGTCAGTGCAGGGCTATGCCCTGTAAGAGGTTTTTTTTTTTGTTTTTTTTGTTTTTTTTTTGCTTTAATTTAAGAAAGTTTATTCATGTACCATACAATTTACTGGTTTACATATAATGAAATTAGTAGTACAGTAATCACCACAACAATTTTAGAATTTTTTTTCCCTCTTGTGTTCACTATTTTTAGCTTCCTATTTTACTCTAACTTCTTCTGCCATACCCTAAGGAACGGTTATTGTTAATCACTGTCTCTATGGACTACTTATCCATTATTTGATATGGAGAAAGTCATACAAAAGAAAATAACAAACAATGACAACAAAATGAAGGTCAGAGAAACCTCAGTATAAAAAAGCAGGAGATAATAGAAACTAGAGCAAATTAAAAATAGTTCAAGAAGGAAATCAATGACACTATGATAAATTTCAACTAAAATATATCTGTAGTCACCCATTTTACAATGCATTGTTTGAAGGCAAAACTATTCATTTCTCTAGTCCACAATCCAGAGGAATTCAGTGGAGGCTTAATCACATGGGGACACTCCGAATAGGTTTTAAGATTGCACTGCCATCCATAGATTTAGAATAAACTGGTGACTTAGAAGTTAAGTCTAATAAAATTAGAGATCTGATATTTTATTCTATTATTTGCAATCCTTAGAGCAATCAAGCTGGTGTGCTCCTTCCATGTAGACATAACTGACATCTTATTTACATGATTACTTATTTTAAGGTGAGTCTTTTAAGGCCCCAGATACTATTCTTTCTTATAGGCACCCTCTAATTTCTCTACAATGGTTTACTATGGCATCCATATTTTCAGTGATCACTTTTAGTGGGTAATTAGAGACCAAGGTCACATTATAATAGCAAATTATTCTTAGTTTATTATTTAGGATTAAGTGTGATCTCCAAATCCATTCATATTAGAGGTAGAACTATCAGTTTGTTGAGAATAATTAAGTAACCTTTATGAGATATTTGGTAATTCTAATAAAAGTATAATTAATCTAGCCAATGGTATGTATTTGAAAGCACTATTGAAAAAAGGAAAATGCACATATGGAAACACTTTATAGCCTAAAATACATGAGATATTCACTTACACAGGTTACAATTCTAAGTTGCAATATTGTTTAAGAAAGCTATGAGGGGGATTACACACAGGGCCAAAAAATTTCAGTAGCATTCATTAAGTAAAACTGCATTTGCAGGACTAAAGCATGTCACAAAAGGCAAATAAAGAATGAAAAGAGGAAGGATATGGCAGTCCTAAGACACACATTAGTTCTGGTGGCATAGTAGTTAAGAATTAGGCTGCTAACCTGAAGTTGACAATCACCAACCTCCATAAGAGAAAGACAGGACTTTCAACCCCAGGGAAGAGTGAGGTATCAGTCCCAGAGCCTCTTCTACTCTGTCTATAAAATCTTGATGAGGTGGATATAATGGAAGTGAGTTTGATTTTTGGTCAAAGCAAGAGATTTGAACTAAGTCCATTGACTTCCAAACCAGTGCCCTTGGATTCTTCTCACAGGGTGTTTCAGCTTTAAGCCTAAAAGACTATTTCATTTCCTTAAAGCTGTGACAGTTGTATTTAAGGTTAAGAACAGTTCCCTTAGACTGGGGTTTGCAAATCACATAATTCTGATATTGTCTATGAAGAAGGCTGAATGTGTCCAAAAGAAAAACAAATTAAATTCCTGCAGTCTATGTCATGCAGCCAGGGTCATCAACAAGTAAAACGAAATTTAAGCACACATTATTAGCAATACGATACTGAGTGGATTCTCCCATCAAGAATCTATAGAAGCAATGTTAAGCATTTTCTCCAAGGGATGGATGTCTCTCTCTTCACCCAGCAAGAGAAGTGAAATTACATTTTCAGAGGTGGAAATACACAGCAACACTGTCCCCTCTTCTGAGCATTAACTTCCTTTGAAATTCACTGATCTCAGTATTGGAGGGTCCATTACTTTGGGGCACACACAAGGCAATGCTATGTGGCAGGAACCATTTGGCTCATTGTTTTCCCTCATGAATAAAAAATTGATCCTGGCCAAGGTATGTCTCCTCTGAATAAGTGCTTTTGAATGTACAAACAAAGGAGTGAGAAATGGATTGTAAACATTAGGCAAGCACATAGTCACATTGTTTCAGAGGTGTTCAATCGATTGCATGGCCCCATAACAGATGTTTTCCTTTGTCTTGGTGTTTGTCCTTACAGTAATTATTTCACTCGATATGTAATTGACTAACTTAACTCAGAAGAATGTTTCCTTGGTCCATCATGTCTTGAGGTGGTACCTAAAAAAAAAGATTAACTAGCATATTCCATTATAATTCCAAATTTCCAAAATTTAAATTTCAAAATTGCTTTACCAGTCGTTTGATGGGCTTGTGGGATATTTCCAAATTCTTGCTCCTGTAAACAATGTTTCTATGAACATGCAAGACCTCATCTGTTCGTATTCTGCCTCTTACTTGTTTAGGATACAATTGTCCTGCAGACTTATTGCTAGAGGATACAGGATTTCAATTCACAGTTGTAGGTAGTACCATATTGCTTTCCACAACATGTAATCCTGTTACTGGCCTGTCTGTAGTGTTTGAGAATTACAAACTCCCTGCACATTCTCCAGTATTTATTATTTTCCATTTATTTTAATTGGGCTGTCACTTTCAGTGTAAGATATCTCTTTATTGTTTTGATTTGCATTTTCTAGATGTCTAGTGGCCATAAACAAATTTGCCATGACCTTGTCAATCATTTGAATATATTTGGTGAACTGCTTCTTGCTTACTTTTCCACTTTTTTTCTGTATTTGCTTTTGTTTTTCTTATTTAGTTCCAGTATTCTACAGACGTTAGAGATTAGTCCTTTGTTGTACCATTGGAAAATATTTTTTCCCAGTGTGGCTTTCTTTTTTATCCTTTTGAAAAAATCTTTTCATGCATGTAGTGTACTATTTTTAGTAAGTCCAAGTCACCTATGTTGTCTTCTATAGGGTGGTTCCTTTGTGATATTTGATAGTGTGTGTATGGCCTTATTTTCTATCTGATGGTCTTCATGGCTTTTGTAGGCACCTTTAGATCTTTAATCCATTGTGAGGTGCTTTTCTTGTTTATATGATGACCTGTGTGCCCTGTTTCACTCGTCTGTAGCTAGGAATTCAATTTTTAATACTGTTGTTTAAGAGACGACCTCTTTCCCATTTCATGGTTTTGGACCTTTACCAAATAACAATTTTATGTAGATGGGTGCCTTTATTTCTGCATTTTCTATTCTGTCCCATTAGTCTCAAATCTATGATTGTACCAGCACCAGGATGCTTTGACTACTGGGGTGGTGTGATGGGTTTGGAGGTCATGTAGTGAGATGTTTTCTACTTTGATTTACCTTTGAAGGCCTTATTTGCTTGTCCTCTGTCTCTTTCCTCTCCATATCAAGTTAGTCATTTGTTTTCCCATTTGCTTAAAGAATGAAGTTCATATTTGGTTTGGAATGGCTATACAATATATGTATTGCTTTAGGTAGTGTGACGTTTTCACAATATTACAACTTCCTATTCACAAACATGGGCTATTCATCCATTTATGAGGGTCTGTTTTGGTTTTTTATAATAGTGTTCCATAATTTTCTTTGTGAAGGTCTTTTGTTTCTTTTTTTTTCAATCATTTTATTAGGGGCTCATACATCGTTTTTCACAATATATAAATAAGCATACTCGTCAAGCACCCTCACATGTCCACTTCTATTATTGTTCTCCAATCATCCACCTTTTTCCCTTTAGCCCCTAGTATCGGCTTATCCATTCCTTCCCCTCTTCCCCTGGTCTCTCCTCCTCTCCAACCCTCAATAGTTTATACATTGTTTTGTCATATCGTACACTGCCCGACCTCTCCCCCAACCCACTTCTTTGATGCCCGTCCTTCAAATAAGAGCTTGTGTATATATCATTGCTGTTGGTTCTGTCTCTCTACCCCCCCTTCCCTCCACCCTCCCAGTATCTCCAATCTAACCATTGGCCCGAAGGGACCCATCCGTCCTGGTTTCCCCATATCTCCTGCTCCCCTCTATGCCAGTGTGACTTCTCCAGTCCATCTGGATTTGCAAGGTAGAGTTGGGACCATGATGATTGGGGGACAGGGAGGAAGGCTTCAGGAACCAGAGGAAACTTGTATGCATCATCACTGCCTGGCTGCCCCCTGACTGGTCTGTCTCCTCCCCATGTCTCTCCTGTAAAAGGGTGACCAATTACCCACCAGTGGGCCTTAGATCCTCACCCTGCTCTCCTCCTCCTATGTAATGATGTGATTCTTGTTCTTTGGTGCTCAATATCTGCTCTCTTCGGCCCCTCTTGATCACGCATGCTGGTGTGCTTCCTGCATGTGGACTTTGCTGTTTCTGCGCTGAATGGTGACTTGATTATCTTCAAGTCTTTGAGATTCCAGGCATTCAATCATTTGTTAGCTGGGTACCATCGTTTCTTCTACTTTGTTTGCCTTTGTATCCATTTGTCATCAGCGATATCGGGAGTCAATTGG